>OMLM01011543.1:15358-36849 GCA_900302695.1 Helostoma temminkii | reverse complement strand
ATAATAATAATAATAATAATAATAATAATAATAATAGGCTTTGACTTGCCTCTTCCATTTCAAAAGATTCCCTTGCCTGCCATAGGCTTTTCTTCCTCTGCAAAAAGGAAGTGGCTGTCAGGGGATGACCTTCCATCAGGGCTCCAGGTCTGAGTGCTCCCTCCTGGGTTATGAAAGAAACCACTTGAGACTGTGGGTCTGGATCAGCTCCAAGCTCCTCTACCAGTGGACTTAGGCTCACAGTTTTGAGTCTTTTTAATGGGGCTTTCTTGTCTGCAAGGCTGGATGGAGTTTGCTGTGACTCGGTTGCAGCACCAGATGAGGTGACATCAGGCATGCTTAGGTCTGAAGTTTTTTGGTTGTGAATTTGGCTGAGTGACTTCTTCGATGCTCTCCTGAACAACATGCCCATGCGCTTCCTCCTCTCGCGAGCCTCAGGAGGCAGGTCTTTTTCCAGTGGTGCTTTGGAGGAAGAGCCCACCAATGAAGAGAATGCTGTAGTTACTTGCTGGAGGACCTCAAGTTGTCGAAAACGACCTGAAGAAGACAGAGACAAAGAGATATGAGAAAGTAGAAACTGGAAAGAAGTTCAGTGGGTGGAGCTAGTGAAGATCATGTCATCCAGGTCAGGTAATCATGGATGAAGGAACCAGCCTTACACCTCGTCTGACATATCTAAAGCCATGATTTTCATTCACTTACGGAACAAACAAACTCAGTTTGTGATCACATTATTGCATGGCTGTATTTTTTATTTTAACGTATCAATTGATATTGATGATATTAGTTCTAATTTATTGCAACAATGGTGTTACAACCATATGTGGAGGTTGATCCTGGTTAGGGTGCTGCAGTTCAAATGAAGAGCAAAGTTAATGTATGAGCATACAGTGATATTTCAGACAAGAAGGTTATTCAAATTTGAATATATAATTAAACATAGTGCACTGCTCACAATATTAAAACTTAATACTTACTGCTAACATCTGGGTTCTCCAGGTCCAGACGGCTCCTCTGAGCGTCCAGAAAAACCTGGAGGTTTATTCCTCTTGCCTGAGACTGATAATTGATAAATCGAGCTGGGATGCGTCCAGAGAGGTCCGGTTCGTCACAGCCGAAGCCCAGGTCCAAGAGAACCTCCTCTGGATCATCATTCCACAGGTTGAGTATGTCCATGACACTGCCAGGAGAAGAGCCAATGAGAGACTTAATAGAGGACATGTCACTGCTGTACACTAATAAAGAGGTGAAACGTTTGTGTGTCATGTGGGGGCACAGTGTCCAACCTGAGTCGTCCAGAGTGACCTGATGCTGCTGAACTGATGCTGTTCCACCTGCTGAGAACTGGACTTGACCTGCTCCACCTGAACAGGTACAATACACAACAGAGGGTTCACAGCTTGAGTCGCACATTTTTTTCAGTTAGTAATACATGTATTTATAGAAGGCTATATTTTGTGTCAGCATTTATAATGTCAAATTTACATTGAACAATTAGTTAAATGATTTGATTCAAACTGTAATGTACTATGTTTATTTATATCATGATTAGTCCGGCGGTATTCGATTCATTGTAAATCCTATTTTCAGACCTGTACCAACAATTCCGCCAAATCCTGATATATCTTACTCCACAATGCTGTAGACTTCCCAACACATATATACACAGATAAACCAGCCACAGCAAATAGTCCATAACTGGTGGGATGATTTATGTTTTTGGTGCAATCCAGGGTCGGGACAGTAGTATTTAGGATAGTAGAACAAATATAGTTGTTTTGTCTTTGCACTGTATTGATTAACAATAAAAAGATATGGAAGAACCTTAGCCTCTTATTTTAAGCTTAGTCTAAGTTCTAAAAATTGATTGTGGGTTAAAAGGGGACTTGCTCCCTACGTTTCGATTTCAGTACATACATGTATATAAGTTAGGTATTAAATGTCTCTCTGTATTCCCCATATTAAAATATCTTTCTCATGTGGTTTCTCATATTACAGAGGTGGTAGCTTGGATGACCTGCTCCTCCACAACTCCTCCAGATGACATCATGTGAATTAAAATCTCCTTGAGACAACATCAAATGTTCAGCTGGAAGCAGAGGAATACTTTAACACAGGGAAGCCAGGGGGAAGTTTAACAATATTAACATACACATACTCTAACTAGAACCAACTTAAACCTACTTCAAACCATATTTTCAGTGCATAACAGAAAACAAACTGCAGCCATGAAGTGTCGGCGTACTCACATTTTCCTCCTAGTCGTTTGCTGATCAAAACCTTGTCTAACCTGTTGATCATGACTTTTTATATTAACTCCCTGTTCTTTTATTATAGCTGATTTATGTTTTATGTCAAGCACTGTAATAACTTTCCACTGATCCTTTCGCTTTTCATGCAAACTGTGCTGTGCACAAGGGAGAGATGAGGCTTATTTGCCTGGTAAATGACTTGCAATTACGTGTCTAACTACAGTATCTGTTCAGAAGCCAAAGCCTGAAATAACAACTCAGTCAGTCAAACACGCCTTGAATGAGCACATGACCTATTAATAGTGATCATACTGACATGAACATGTGTTAATTACTTTAAAAATGAAAGAAAGATCATTAGAAATTAGTTAGTATCAGGTGCTTGGACCGCTCTCTATGAAACTCATATCTATAACACATTACAGGAAATGTTGTCTAATCATTCTGCCCATTTTGCATGACGTTATCAACTCTTCAACATAATTCTACCTTTTATAACTAGATTATAATTCATGTTTTTATGACCGCTCACTTCAAATGAATGTTATTTAACGCACTCTCTTCTCCCTCTCGCTCACACATTCCACTCATTCTTTCATATTTTTTTCTGTCCCTGTACAGAAAACATTCCTGTGTTCTACTGATCTATCCTTTAAAATAAGTTTTTATGTATAAAAAGTTTACACGAACGCTTCAGACAGTGAATGACACAAACATGACAAATTTCAGTTTTGGAATGTGCATAAGTAGAAGCATCAGAGCCTCAGTGACACCTCAGATCTCCATAACATAAAGTGAGCTAGTAGCAGTAGTATACAGAAAAAGTCCCATCCCAGAGTTAACATAACACATTCATTCTATGACACTGGATATTAATGGCCACTCATATCTGAAATGCTGCTATGCAAAGTTTTGAATTGCTGTCCAGCACATTGTTATATGATAGAGTTTAGCTTGAAACTGCACGTACACCCCTGACAGAACATGAAAACAACATGAGAGTGTTGTCCTTACCGCAGAAAGTCCTGTACCGTCCTCACTCCCTGTTTACCATATAAAGACGCTGCAGGGAAGAGAAATCATGTTATATGCAAGTAAGCAATGCATGTGGAGCCTAAAGTGACACAACCAGAGAGGGAAACATCAGCAAATAGGGAAGGCAGAGCACAGGGGAAACATCTTGATTCCCTACTGGTTGGATGTCAGTACATCCTGTCCAGGTCTGGTGTCAAGGCTCCTCGAGCTATATTAGGCAAGTGTTTTCTCTCTGTCTCTGTCTCTTATGCTCGCTCCCCCTCTCTGTCTTTTTTCCTCCAGAGGGTGTTTGGGTTTTGGCAGTCACCTCTACCTCTCTCTCTCTTGGACTGGGACTCCATTAGACACTGGCATGCTGTCAAGAACAAAGTAGTCGTTCTCCCTCTGTACTGTCATACCATGTGTTATTTTTTTGTCAGAAATCTACTCTGACACCCAGTTAAGCTGCAGGTATTTCCAGAAGATCTAAATGTCAGATAATATCTGGTCCACAGTTTTTTGACCTTTTGAAGTGCCACGGTCATTGGCTCTTACATAAGAGTTGATAATGGATGCAAAGGTAGAGCAGCAGAAGGACACAGAAGTTAGAGCCTCTCGTCAAACCATGAAGGCTGCACAGGCGTTTGTGTAAACTAATCTCTTGTATTTGATCTGTTGAATTTACAGAGGAAACGCTGGCAGCGGAAATTGTGACGGACATATTACAAAACTACGCAGTCTACGAAAGCAGTAGTGGGTGATACTTTTCTGATCTGTGTCCTACAAGATGAAAAACAGTTATTGTCTTCTGTGGTTTATATGGAAAACAGGAAATAATTGCTTATGATGTGCGTATTATGCCAGTTTACATTTTGTGTGGTCATTTCTGGACAAAAATAGTCTAAAAGACCATTTAATCATCAAACGATTTAGATGTGGGACACACACTAACTAATCAAGACACTAATACGACGCAAATTACTGTATTGAAGTCTCCATACTGAATGCATCATTCAAACATTCACGAACCTCATGTCTAACGGCATCAGCAAACACTATTCAGTCAGGAGACAGTAAACCTAGAGTGAAGCAACATTGGAAGCGTGGGTTAGAGCTACTCTGATGTATGAAAAAGACTATTTCTAATCACAAAATGTTCTGCTAATGTGAAAAACTCCTTGCAAAATCCTATTGTACAATGTCTGCCTGAGCTGGGCTTGGGCTGCCATAATGGATGTTTCTGACTAGACATGTGATAGTGTCACTCAGAAGGCTCTGATGTTGTCTGATGTCACCCATCTGGATGGTGAAAGCAGGAAGACACATGTGAACGCACTCACAGAATTAGAGACAGATGACTTTTTTTCTTTCAATCAGCTGATTCTTGGGTCCTTAATTCATCTGCTCCTTCTTTACTGTTCACATGTTTCTGTCTTCACTGTTGCATATTGTTTTTCCTTCTCTGCTGCTTTATCCTGATCTCTTCATTTACTCCCTGGAAACCTAAAACCTATCTTTTAAAAATCTGAGTGTGCATCTGGCTGTAAATTAGCATTGTGTTTATCACAGCAGTGGTACACGTTGTATGAAGATTTCCACTGGACTCTGATTCACCCCCTGTCTCGTGACAGCAGCTCCTGCAGTGTTTATACTCTGTGTTTGTTAGCTCCAGCAAGATGGGTGTGTTTGTTTTAAGTCCCGCATAGCACAAGTTGGTGGTGGGTTGTTAGGTTGCTCTGTGTTAACATCCACTAAGAAGTAAAGTTCTCTGTAAATGTCCTGATGGGTGATGGTGCTCTTGGTATTAATTTTAATAAGGCTAATGTAAACTCAAAACAAAATGTCATTTTGGCAGCATCACTGCTACTGCTTTGGAAACTGATCTGCACACCCCTCTTTCAGAGTAATCTCAAGTTCAGATATTCAGTACACAGTTTGACAGATGTAGTAATGATCTCTGTAGCTGTTCTCCTTAGAAGGAGGCGCACAGTTAGGCTGACTGGAAAAAAAAACCCAACACAGAATGCTTAATGAGGTAATGACACTTAACAATGCTTCTGAGAGGTTCAACTTCCTGAAATTAAATTGTCTGGGAAGAACCCACAGCTCTACATAATATGCAAAAAGGGCATTGAATAACGTAAAAACACCATCCCGGTGGTGGACAGTGGATAGAGCACTGTGATATCAGCCTAGCATTTAACAGCTCATTAAAGGAAAATTTTATTCCACATTTTATCAAGGTGTCATACAGGATATTGTCAAGTACAGTAGCTGTCCACAGTCGAAACTCAAGGTAGGTGATACAGCAGGATGACGATTCTATACTGTATCTAATACAGAATGGCTTCAGAGACACATAATCTGCTTTTTGGAGCTGCCCAGGCAGAGCCCAGACTTCGTCCCAATAGAGACACTGAGGAATGACCTCAAGAGAGCTGTTCACACGAGACTTCCTAAGAATAAGCTGAAGCATTTCTGCAAGGAAGAAGGATCCAGAGTTCCCCACCTACAGAAAGCACTTACTGACTTACTTTTTCCACCTACTTTCTACTCTGAATGTGTATGCTCAATAAAGACACGAAAAGGACATAAATTATTATATTGGTGTCAAATTAGCCTAAGCCTTTGTGTCTGTCATAAAAAAACAAGTGTAGAAAATCTGCGCCCTAGACGAGTACTACAACAACCTTTTTAGACATATATTGATAGATATATTGATAGATACACAGAATAAAATTTATGTCCATGATTGGACAATATTTACCTTCTACACCAAGAGCCAAGTCATCATCACCACTGGGGTTCCTCCTCAATGGCTCTGAACAGGACACAAATAGGAGATATGAGAACCAGCAACACTGGCTCATAGTTATAAAGAATAGAATTATCATTATGGGAAGAAGCTGTATAATTGCAAACCACTACTGTACAGTCATGTTCCACTTACTGTTATTAAGTGTTTTAGTGTATTTACATGTCATCAAACATAATGTGCTAAATAAATCGACAAATTAGCCAATCAGTGATATGGATAACTTTCAAAGTTAGTTTAAAGAAGTTATTATTGAAAGGGCTTAAGCTCTATTTTTTTAATCTATTTTTATCTATTGGACCCACATTACAAACATCCACACTGCTGCTTTACTTGAGAGTAATGAAGAAGAAGTGGGCAGGGGCAATTTGCCATTCCAATAGTTTTCTGAACAAACATTTGCATGCTGTTTGAATGGGCTAACCTCAGGGCAGGGTTAGAGACGTGATGTTAGATAATACACAATTCCCACCAACAACAAATAAAAAGTGTAGCCTTTGATTTCACACTAGCACATTCATTTTCAGTCAAAGGGATGTTAAAGCCACTCTCAAGGAAAGAAAATATGAAGATTTAAAACACTGTAAGCAACAATGACTGTGACAACTGATACGGTGCAGTGACATCAAATCTGATGAAAAAAATGAAAATAAATCAATTTCTTGCTTACATACATACTTAAACAGCAGAGCTACATTCTATTAGCCACACTATAACTTTGTATTTCACCACACAGCAGCTACTATATATCTGTTTAGCAACTTTTATGACATAATACATACTATTCATATTTTTATGCATGACTTAACCATAACTCACCTTAATCTACTCCATTTAAAAGAAAAGCTGACAACACCACAGAGTCGACACGCACATGCACTCACCATCCCGTATCACACAAGGAAGATGACAGTATAAAGCTGACACAGAGCAAAGGAGACACACATCTCTCTCTACAGCAAGATTTCTATTGGTCGTACCTGAAGTTTCCCGCAGTGGCTCATGCTTTGCATCTTCCCTGCAAACACACGTCACATTTTAATAGAAGAAGGGACAGAGTTCATACACACGCAATGTGTGCAAGATACAGTGATTATAAAATAATGTAAACTACCCTTTATAAAAATATGCTATGGTATATTTCAAATAGAGGAAGGTAATAAGAGAGAGTGCTAAGATCAAAATTGAGGAAAACTAGTGAATGGTGAACAGTTTTTATTGAGCCAATATTTAAGATATAAAATGTAAAAACTCTTTCTTTCTTTTCCTTCGAATTCTGAAAACAGTTTTCTTCCCTTATTTACATGCTAGATGACACAGTAAATATACTTATACATTTGTCATATATTATTTACACAATAGAAAAAAGCCTGTCTCTACACTGTGAAAGATTTCAAAGTGTATGTGTATGTTAAACTGGGAAATGGCAGTTCACAAAAAGTTTAAAAAGCTAACTTAACTACAGTGAATTACATGTTTTAACATGATTTCGTGAGTTATATCATAGTTGACTGAACTTATCGCCCATATTTTCCACTTAATACCATGTGTTGAAATATTGAATTGCATCACATTTTTCTGTAACACTTTAGATTAAAACAATTTACAGGGTACCTTTTTTGTGACAATGGTGTACCTAGACAGTATGTAAAAAAACTGAGTTTTTGTTATATTATAATAAATTGATGAGTGTTACTTTCTTAACATAAAGCCAGTGCAGTAAGTGCTGGGGACATTTATGTGAAGAAAAGAGGAAGTGCCAACTATCCAAGACATCTTCTGACACCAGGAAGTCGCTATTAACAGACAAGGGACTGTATGTAGCTGAACACTGGGAGAGGCTGGGTGTCTGCAGTAACGTTTGCATGTGGCTCCCACTAGCGTTAAGTTAATTACAAGCTGGACTGGGATGACACAGCAGTGGATAGAAATAACACTCATGGGTGAGTTTGATTTTATGTATTGTCGCATACATCTATAGAAACACTCCACTCCACAGTGATTCAGTGATTTGTAGTCTCTGTTTCCTTCACAGAGCTCTGAGGAGGATTTTCAGCTGCTGACCTAGAGTTAGTTATGTTAGTAAGATCCTTTAGGCTGCTGCTAATGCTTCTAATAGAACATGTAGAAGCCTCTCAGGTGGTAAAAAATGATTTTTACATTTTTATATATCTATAAGCAGCTGAACTGTTGAGTGGCATTTTGGCTATTCTAATCAAATGTAATTGCACATTACTATGACTTTGTGTGTGTTTGTAAATAAAATTTGTAATCATCACCTTGTGTCATATTTAATATGCGACCAACATCACAACCATTTTCTAACCATTGATTATAGTATCACATACGGAATATTTTTCTGTAAATGTTATGGATATTCACGATCTCTTAACAATGATTCTGACGTGAATTGAGACCAAATGGCACAAAAGGACAAATTATCATTTAAGATTATATCCACATTTCAACAAAATAATATATTATTATATAAGTTTCAGCACACACGCAACACAAAAAAACGTGTCATGTTTCTGTTTCTTTGAAACCTATCACTTAGACTGATCGGGCAAAAGTGCTTTATGCAAAACAGAGGCTTGTGAAAAAGGAGATAACTTGAACACTGTGTGACACTTCAGTGACGTATTACATACCAGCCTGGGCTGTGTTCAGATAAATGCAGGAATTCTAGGAAATGGAGTTCTTAAAATTAAGTGTGTTGGTGCAGTTAACAGGAAATAAACTTAAATAAATAAAATTTAAAGTTGTGTAGATCAGTTTATTCTGTAGTTTGTCATTTAACAAGTGATATCTGACACTCTGGCACTCTGTATACTCACTCATTGACGGTGGTGGTGAGCCATTTCCTGATGCTGTTTTGTTTTGTTTGTTCCGAACTTCCTGCGGTTGACATGAAACAATAGGTTATAATGAGGCTTCTGGGAAACCAAGGAACCACTAATAACACAGTAAGTAATCAATGCAGGAGCTGACAACTGATCAGCAACAACATCGTCTTGATGAATGACTTGCAAGATTTTAATGTTGGTTGTAAAATTTTATGCTGGTCATGATCAACAGGTGAAACTTTGTCTGCACGACTGAGAGCCAATTAAGTTATGTAATGTCATCTCTTGGCTGCTTGTGGAAGAGGCTCACTAATGTTTACAGATGATATAACTCAACATGGAAGCAGCAGAATAAATAAAGAGGTGTAGAGAAAAATTTTGGGCCTATCCCATTTCTACCCGTCCGTTTTCGTTGATCAAGTAAGGGGTAGGGGTATCCCAATTCCCTTTTGGATGAAGGAGCAGGGTTTAGGCAGAGGGCTACATAGGCCCTTAAACAAACACTTTTAAAAAACACACTTCAAACAAATGAGGGCTTTCTCAGCAGTATGGCTGCACACACAAGCCGAGAGACCCACAAATATACAGTTGAAACCAGAGGTTTTTATACGCTGTATAAATTTAAATTTAAATTTAAATTTAAATCAGACTAAACTTTTCCTGGTTAAGGTCAGTTAGGATAACTACAATGATTTATATTTGCCAAATGCCACAGTAATGAGAGAGACTTTTTTTTTTTACTTTCTTCAAAGTCAGATATTTACATACACTAAGATTACTATACCTTTAAAGAATTTTGGAAAGCCCAGATGATGATGTCATGGCTTTGGAAGCCTCTGATAGGTTAATTGACAGCATTTGAGTTAAATGTGGCGCAACTGTGGATGTATTTTAAGGCACACCTCAAACACACAGCTTCCTTGTGTGACATCATGGGAAAATCAATGGTGCAAAATAAGTGTATCAACCCCAGAACAAAAGCAAAAGACCTTGTGAAGATGCTGATAAGACAGTGTCATTATCCACAGTGAAACGAGTCCTGTAGCGACATGGGCTGAAAGACCACTCAGCAAGGAAGAAGCCGTTACTTCAAAAGCAACATAAAAAAGCTAGATTACAGTTTGCAAATGCACACGGGGACAAAGACCTTAATTAATTTTTTTTGGAAATATGTCCTGTGGTCTGATGAAACTAAAATGAAACTGTTTTGCAGTGACCATTGTTCGTTTGGAGGAAAAAGGGGGAAGCTTGAAGCCTGAGAACACCATCCTTAATGTGACGTACAGGGGGTGGCAGCATGTTGTGGGGGTGTTTTGCTGAAGCAGGGACTGGTGCACTTCACAAAGTAGATGACATCATGAGGAAAGAACATTTTGTTGAAATATTGAAGCAACATCTCAAGAAATCAGCCAGTTAAGGAAGTTAAAGCTTGGCAACAAATAGGTCTTTCAAATGGACAATGACCCTATGCATACCGCCAGATCAGTTGCAAAGTGGCTTAAGGACAACAAAATCAATGTTTTGGAGTGGCTATCACAAAGCCCGGATATCAACCCTAAAAATTGTGGGCAGAGCTGAAAAAGCCTGTTGCCTACAAACCCGACTCAGTTACAACAGTTCTGTGAGGAGGAATGGGCCACAAATTCAGCAAACTATTGTGAGAAGCTTGTGCATAGCCAAAATGTTTGACCCAAGTCATACAGTTAAAGGCAATGCTGCCAAACATTAAGGAAACATATGTAAAATTCAGACTTTGAAGAAAGTAATAAAATATTATTTTTCTCTTTGTCAATTACAAGATGAAGTTTACGTTAATCATTGCTAGTTATTTAGTTATTTTAATGGACAGAGAAACAAAAAATATAGAATCATCTGGTAATGCTTTTCAGTTAACATACACCAGTTATTTGGTGTTCACAAAAGTAAAAACATGAGTGGAATTCTGCTTTTGTCAAATTTTTTTAAAATCATAATTTCTTCCAATGCATAAAGTAGGTACACTAAAAATAATCTTATGTCTGACACCTATAATGTTTGTCCACAATACCCGTCCCAAAAGTACACATCATACCTCATTGAATTTACTATATATAATTGGAGATCCTGACCTGTAATGGTTTCTGGTAGATCCATGTTGTCCCACTGGAGCCTGTCTACCACTCCACCAGATGTCATGCTAGGAAACTAGAGTGGCTGGAAACACAGAGAGGATCAACAGCTCATCAAATGATAAACGACACATATACCAGAAAAGCAGAGACACTGCAGCACATAAAACTTACCTGTGTAGTTCAAGTGAGTCAGATAAGTTCTGTTTTTACATTGTTCTAAACAGCTGATCCCAGGAGTGAGGAAGTTTTGTGAAGATGCACAGCTAAAATTGCTCCTGACCAGGAGCTCATAGGTAGAGCAGCACAGGCAGCACTTCTTATTCAGCTCTGTCACACTAACTAGACATGTCAGAGCAAAGGAGGGACATGCAAATGACTCTAGTTAGCCCTACAAGGAAATATTACTTCCTGGCTTGACTTGTCATTCCTTCCATCACTTCCTGCTCCTCTGTTATCTATTTCTGCCTGCCTATGGCCACATGGGAACGTACTGTTTGTTTGCAGTCTTCATGTTCCTGGAAAAATACCTTTAAAAATAACATGTCGGCTGAAAAAGATAAAATTATACCAGTAATTCATCAGCAAGTGCTAATTACAAGAAAGTCTACTGGAAACTGAAGGATATATACATTATAGACATATACATAAAATGCATACATGTATATTTTTAATTAAGTTAACATTGTCAGTGTCGTGTTATTTCCATAAAACAACCTGTCAGTCAGGCTTTTTCAAGAACACTATTTTTTGCTGTATATTTATATCATGATGCAAATTTTGTGGTTTTATTATTTTAAACTGTGTCACACTTGCTGACTGTTTTGTTGTCAGTAGTACTTCTAACTTTTCTTCCTGCTAGATAAAGTACTTTCTTTCTAGGGCAGTGCATTATTAGCAAGTCACGGCATCAACAAACTGGCTTGAAGAAGTGGACTTGCTAAATGACTTCACTGGGGCCATGATACTGGACTTTAGCAAAAAGTTTGGAGCAGATGACTGAACACAGGTATTAATTTATGTCTGCACAGAGGCCCTGCTATCAGCAACACTTTGCATTGCTGCTAAAGAAAGCAGGCCACTGCTGGTAGGAAGAGCTGATAGGCAGATAAGCGTCCTTTAAAATGCAAATAATTTCTCTTTCAAGGATGGTTTTATAAAATGAAGCCTAAAAGAGGAAGAAGAATGGAGAACAAACACATGGGCAGAATAAGAAAGAAACAGTCACTGTGTGCGTCGTACTTCATTTCACTGGGGTCCTTCTTGTTACCACTAGGAGGCCACAAAACTTCCCACAGGGCAGATGACCTCTCACTCTGAGCCTGGTTTTACTGAAGTTAATTTCTTTTTCTGTAAGGTCTTAACCTCGCTATGTAAAGTGCTTTGAGATAAACTGATCCAGTTATATAGATATGAGTCAATCAGCAATTGAATTTTTAGTGTTCTTTGAAATAACCAAATTAGCCAAAGTAAGTGCTACAACACTCCACATTTTAATACACCTGCACATACATTCATCTCGATAAATAGTCTCAACTTTAACACCAATTGCTTGAGTATAGTGATATACAAACAACAGTGCCCTAATCCTTATTGCCTTTAAAAATACATAGTCATTATGTTTATAATTTTGTGTAGATAATATATAACAGTTTCTCACAAAAAAATCAAGGAATGTATTTTCTTGTAAATGCATTTTTATGCAATTTTCTTTCATCTTTTTTATTAATATTTCTGCCTATTGCAATATTACAAGCACCACAAAATCAGCATAAACAGCCTTTGCCACGCTTCTTCCACTCTACAGAGCTCTTAAGGAATTAAAAATACAACAAATAAATAAATAGTAATAGATGAGTAAACACAGGAACCAGGAACAGGACTTTTATTGTGAATATAATATGGGTTTAATAGATTTGCTAATTACTGCATTCTGTTAATAAAGACCTTTTATAGCTTTTTTGCAAATGGGGCAGTACTAAGAAATTTTTTATTAAATATAGATAAAGCAATATTCTGTTTGCACTGTTTTGTGTCAGCATAAGGTAAAACGTGTATAAGATGGGTTACTATAGAACTGAATTTAGCCACTAGAGGACAGTACAGCACAGTCTGAAAGTGTTCTGACAGCGTGCACTTAAAGGCTGTGTGTACTGATGGTACAGCACGGTCCTGGCTACTTAGGGGATCCAGCAGTTTTGTCCCTTTCTTTCACTTGCACAAGCACAGATGGGCTTAAATAGATTTTCACTGCACTTAAATAAAACAAACATACAAAAACTGCTTGTTTGTTGCCTTGCCTGGTACTTGTACCGACTGAACCATTAACAGAAAAACACATATATCAATGCATAATTACCAAGGATACATGCTGTATTTATTATTATTTTTTTTGGAACATCTCTATTAGACACCTACATGTGAACTTGTGACATGTTTGGTCAAAGAAATGCAGTGGAATATGTCACAAAATGTGACCATTTGTGAGAGTTTTGACCCTGAATTTGAAAGGTAATTATTAAAAGTCACACATACAAATTTCTCTACATAAAAAAGCATGTGTATTTGTGTCTTAGCAGTACCTTCATTGCTGATCCTTAATTCTGGAGCAGCATATTAGAAGAGTTGATTGTACCACTTTCTTTTTGGCGAGCTTGCTCTTGAGCTCTTCCAGTTGGACACTCATTCGTCTCGTTGTGGTCTCCCACTGGGACCCTGTGTGGCCTAGAGGAGGGATGTTGTTCTGCCAATTGCTGCTCAGCCTTCTTCAGAGCAGTCACAAGGTTGTTGTTATTTTTCTGCTCATCAAGTTGAGCCACATGGAGAGCTCTGCTGTCACTGGAGAACTCTTTAACTTTTTTCTTTAGTGTTGCCATGAGGGTGCTGTTTTTGTCAAGTGAAACAACCACCATAAGATGTGCACTGGGCAGAAGGTCATTGTCCCACCCTGTCCACTTCCGATTATCTAATTATTTTGCAAACTTGTAAACTCCTTGTAAATGGGGAACATATAGTAAACATATCGAAAGCTCATAAGCTCCTCGTACACACATTTGTACAAGGAAAGTTGTAAGTCTGAAATCAAAACCTGTAAATCTGTCTACAGGCAGAAATATTAACGTATAAGCTTGCAAAATTACATTTACAGAAAGAAACTTAAAGCTACAATATGCAGTTTAAGATAGTCCCAGCATAAATAAAATCTGCTCATCCCTCCCTCTTCCTGCCCTGCACAGCTCTTCCTGTATTAAGCGCTGCAAAAATGACTAAACAAGCACAAACTGCTGAAATGTACTGGTTGGTGACAAGATCGAGTCTCAAAAAGTTTTAGAAGAAAATATCACTGGCCCATTGCCAGTAATATTCTGTGAGTATGACTTGAGATAGACGATAAGAAAAGCTGTGGAATACTGTAAGAAACATAGTTACAAATTAAATTCATCTTTACAAGCTTACAAAATAAGATGGGTTGCATAGTGCACTCATGCATAGTATAGACCAAGTAAGCAGTACATTCCCCCAACTCTTCTCACCCTTTCTTTCAGTTGTCCCCCTCTACACTTCCCCTTGTGGTGTACAGTAGCACAGTACAGAGTCTGTTTGGCAACATTTGTCAATGTCCTATGTCTAGTTTTGTTTTTGTGTGTGTTTGAAATGGAATCATGGGACCTTTCACATGTCACTGCGATTGCTTGCCATCATTTATGTATCAGTGTTCATACTCATACTTCATACAGAAAGAGATGCTATAGTGCCCCCCTCCTCCATGATATGGGTCTTTCTGGTCCAGTACACACCAACATCTGATGAGTTAAAAATCCCCATCTCACACTAATCACTTCAGTGCACTAATTGCAAATGCAAATATGCAAATTCACATTAATTAATTACTCTGTTAATTAGTTTGGCTTTTGGGAGGCAATAAATCATTGTGCAGCAGACGAAGGACAAAGAGGAGGCGCAATCAAAATCTGACATAAAAAGTTAATATGCATGCATACCTCAAAAAAACCCTTGTGCTCACACTGTGGGGGAAAAAATAGCCCATGACCTGCTGTGAAAGGAAAAGGCAGTGTAATTGAAAGCTGTAGCAGACGAGAGATCAGCTCTCAGTCTGTTCTTAGCAGTCCAGCACAGACTGACTTCATTATCACATCCCCTGCTTTAAAGACAAAGTGATAGGGGCTATTCTGTAAATGAAGCTGGTGGTGTTCACACCATGTCGCTGGGCTCACACTCTCTGCTATTAGTGGCAGCAGAGGTGTTTCGCTGTACCATAACTGGGTGGTAATTAGATGAATCTAGAACTCTTTGTAGAATGAGAGATTCTAAGAGCTGGAAGTATATAACTGAGGGCTCTGATGTTTGACACTCTCCTGAGCCTGCCACATCATAAAACTGATAACATGCCAAAATGCAGCCAGCAATATATTAGAAATATTTATACTTTAATACTTGCAAATCAGAGCCAATCTTACTGCCTAATTTAAAAAAGCCTCCCTCACCTTAACAAACTTACAGGAGGTAACAACAACATTTTGCCTGGATTAGAGCACAAAACTCCTCAATCAGCACCAACCTGCCATCATGTTTAAAACAGTTAGTGTATAAACAACAATGCAATCACCTCTTCCATGCACACTCACAAACATACAGTAGACACACAGAGTTTGCTTTGCTATTTGTTTTTATGTTTGCTTTAAAAGTAACAACCTGAGGCAGCACTCAAAGCAGAAGTTTTATGAAGTTCACAGCTTTTTGCTCCTTGTCTCTTGGTCAGAGAGGAAATGCAGTTGTTTGTATTTTATTTCCATTGTCCAGTTGATTAAATTGCCTTACAATAGTGGGTAGTGATGACAACAAATGAGAACATATTGCATAGATCAACTGCTTGGACTCCCAGTAGTTAAAAGCTGATTCTCAAGCTGTCTACGACTCATCCTAAAATAAAGCATCAAAGTGTCCGTCATCCAGCCAAAGCTCCTGGACCAGACGTCGCTCGCGCTCTTGTGATACTCTTGTCTTTCTCAGGACCCACACAGATCTCCATTTCCATCATATTTGAGAACATCCTCTTCCTCACAATCAGAGCCAAATCAAGCGTCCTCAGCCTGTTCATTTATTAATGAAGATGTTTGGATAAATGATGAATGAAAGAGATGTTTAAATAGGAGTTAGGCTAACAGTATTGATTCTGTGGTTGCCTAGTAACAACAAAAAGACGCAGCAAGCTACTTTTTATTAAGTTGTAGGCTTCGACAAAAAAAAAGCCAGATGCCTTGCATTTTGCAACCAGCTAAAAGTGTTTTGTGTGAATGGGGCCCAAATTGGTTGTGAATGTTATGAAAACATATTTTATCTCAGCATTCCAGAGAAATTATGATTTTTTTTTTACCCATTAAAAGTCTGGCTTTCTAATAAAGCCGCTTAATGAGCCATATCACACTGAGGAGCTTGTGGGTAGGGCAGATCCCAGTGTGACAGCAGTGATGTGTTAAAGCAGCGGCAGGCTTCACATACACTGCAGAGAAGTAGTGACACTGTAGAAAGATGCGTCTAGCATAGCAGGACAGGAGAAGAAAATGCATAGAGATGCAGATAATGTGATTTCCACACAAAACACTTATATCAGACAATTCTGCACCTCACAATTTACATGCAATGCCAAGGCAGAAAGCAAGTAAGACTACTTTATTTCTTATCCCATGGTTGTGGTCACCTTATATACATATCTTTCCCTACATAGATTTTGCACAGGTTTTTACACTGGATGCCCTTCCTCACACAACACTTTTTGTTTGTACAATGCTTGGGAGTAGCTTGTGCAGCCTTGGTGTGTGTTGTTTTATTTATTTTCATTTATTACATTTTTTTTAGGACACCGTGGGGGTTAAGTGTCTTGGCACTGTGTCCAAAGACACTTTGACATTTGGCCAGGAGGAGTTGGGTCACAAACTAACCCTACTAACACTAATAGTACTAGACATGTGTACAGATTGAAGCCCTAAGAACTAATGTCTACTGTTGTGAAACCCTCCTTTGCACTCTGGTGTGTTGTATTTGCATTTCAACTATGCTAGCAGTATGGAAATGTTGGTCAGTTTTACTTGGACTGTGAGTTGTGCTGTGAGTGATGCTGAAACACAGGTGACCTACAACTCAATACTGTGCCAGAATACATGCTGTGTAGACACGAATGGAGGACTGAAGATGCTACTTAAGCTACACAACTTGTACAGATACATGTCTACACAGGAAATGCTTCAGCCATGTTTTTCAGTTGTCCATTTTATTTACAAGGCGATTCATTTATTCGTTAAATCATATAACGTAATTTATATCCAATCAAACAACAAAAACATTTATGTAACATCAACATGCTGTTGTTCTTTGCTCTGATTGGTCTTCCTGAGCCACAGATGATCCAAATGTCCCATCTGGTAGCCTGCTCACAGTGCTGATTAGTCATGGACACAGCCCCCTGCCCACTCCCCTACTGACTCCACTGGGTGTCTGTACATGCCACCCACATACAAGCTGCACACATGGCACCCTCTTCCAAGACGCCTTTGGCCTCAGTCTCAATATGAAGCAGACATAAAGCTCAGCCTAGGAGAAGAAAACGTGCTCACATAAACTTGTTTTCAAAAGGTTTCAGCCACACATGACAGTTACTTGTCTGTTATATGTAGACTATACTCAGGTATTGTAGAAGACTCCCTGGTTGTCAGAAATTACCAAACGTAATGACACCTATCTGTGGGCTAGAGTAGGGTAGACAACCCTTGTCCCCTGGTCTACAGCTTCATGAGTTCAGTACTCACCTATTTTTATTCCAGACATAAATTTGCTTCAGCAGACATGTTCATTCATGGCCACCTTCATGCTCTTCCAGCTCTTAGACTTCTTACATTAAAATGAAATTAGAAAGCAGATCTAGGAGGCACTATGAGTCTCATTGCCTGCCCTTGCCTACCTAAAGTATTGGAATAAAAAATGGAAAATATTTGTATTTGCTGTACAAGACATTTGGATTTAAAATTAAATATAGACAGTGGATAAAACATCAGGGATTCGGTTTTTAGTTGATGGTATGTAAACTTAAGTACTGTACATTAAACATCATAGAACATAGAACCTTTAGTGCCAGATGATCCCAATTTTACTCCTCTTCAGCAGGTGAAATGCACATTAGGGTTAAGATTTGGTGATTGACTTGGTCAGTCCTTAAACTTCTAATGTACTTTGTTGAGTTTGTGCAATAACTTTGATTATTGTCTGTCTTTTCTCAGCTTCACAATGGCTTGTCCAAGTTTTTCACACTATATGTTCACACCATGACTGCTGTGAGATTATTATAGAATGCTATAGACTTAAAACAGCAGAAAGAAAATTACTTTATAAATTAAAGTAAGTTAAATGTATGTTATAGTAATGTCTCAAAAGGCTTTACTCTTGTTTAAAAATACCATTTTGTCATGAATATTCATGATGTTTATTAGAATAACAAATTCGCTCACAGACGTGGGTGGTGATATTTAGATGCCATATGTGGTAAAAGTTTGTCCTTCATGTTTTGTCACCAGAGACCCATGTGTTGCTGGGTCTCCAGCAACTGCTGTTGGCTAAGAACCAGGGATAACTCATGCAACGCTACCTGTATGTGCATGTCATGAAAAAATACATACATTTAACATTGGGTTTTGGCACCATTTCTTATGTAAACAAGGCCAAAAATGTTTACTGCTTAAATTTCCATAGACAATGTAATAGTGTTAAGGAGAAGTACAGTATGGTTTTATTGTTTAGTTTTTTTCACGCTAATGATTTACCTCTTTCACATTCACACACACTCTTTGTCTTTTGTTGTTCACAATCGCAGTGAACAGCCACTAAATGCAAATGTTACACTCACACCCATCTCCAGGTCTTTTATTGGCTTGATTGGCTATAGGGTAACGAGGGAACAGGCAAACCCAGGCCATGCAACTGCCTGTCAAGCATTTATTCCATTATTTATGATTCCCAAAAATGACTTTCACTCACATCATGAGTGTTTTATTTCAAATTCAATGTGACATACACACGACAAATGTAAAAAAAAATTTCATTCCATTATATCTGAGCCTGACTGTGCTTCTGTGTTCATTTATTGGTCATGGTCTGTATGACAAACCCCGCAAACACAGAGTCAACACCTCCTATAATGCAAAGCATGTGTTGCTTTTATTGTATCCATCCTCTATGTGCATTTGTTCACATATTAGTGTGAACTGGCATGAACAAATTCACTGGTATAACTTCACGTTGTACGAGCTGCGCCGATTCAAGACTTTTATCTAGAATCTGAAGTAAATCTCCAGGGAAGAAACTGGCGCTGAATTCTCACGCAGCAGCCAAAGTGGGAGCACTGACAAAGAGGCATTGGGTGAGGGGATGGGGGGCTGAGAGAGAACTAGGGAGAGAGGGAGAAAGGGTGAGAGATGCAGAGCTACAGAGAGAGCGAGAGCATCTCTGGAGAGCTAACCTGCCCAACGACGTCATCAGCAGATGGCATCAATGTCTTTACTGAAGAGGAAGAGAGACAGAGGAGAGGAAGAGAAGGATGGAGAAGGACTGATATTTGCTGCTGAAAGTCGGTCTGGGAGTCCGGAAGCTTCAGGAAGATGATCTCTGGAATTTAACAACAAAGCTGGGTGAGAATCCGATCAGCCCGCTGACAGAAGGACATTAACATTGAAATGGACCGTAATTAGACAGATTATTGTAGGAGGTTGCCTCATCTAATTGAAGAATTCTAAAAAGCTACTGATAAATAAGGTGGGATGTTCAGAACATTTCAAAACAGTTCAATAACATTTTTTTCTAATTTAAGATGGATTCTGTTCATATGGAGTTATGCTATTTCATGTCCCAGTGTTACCTCAACATCATTGTTGTATATTGTCTAATCTAATATAATCAAAAAAAAGATGTGTTCTTTTACTTCTTTTTCTACTATTACATTAGATATAATTTTAAATTATAAGATTTAATTATAAGATATAATTATGCTGTAGTGATTTCTTTCTGAAAATGCAAAGTTTATTTTATTTTTTATTTTTTCTGTTAGACATATAGCCTTTGAAAGCCTGTCAAATATTTTTTCACTTTTTTCCCAACGATGCTGCAGGATGACCTCTAACCAGACCAGCAGTCCCTTCAGGACTAGCTGGACCACCGACCAGTTAGTGAAGTTGGTTAAACCTGAATCTGGTAGAGCCCTGGAGGACACATCTGAGAGTGGGAAAACAAATGAAGATAGGGGTGGTGCACAGGAGGAGGAAGAGGGAGAAACAAGCGGTCTAAGAAGAAGGGGTTCTCATAAAAAGCATGTTAATCAGGCTCGGCTGGACCGGGTTCGACTGCGGAGAATTGAGGCCAATGCTCGTGAAAGGAACCGGATGCATGGTTTGAACAATGCACTGGACAGCCTGAGGAAAGTGGTTCCCTGTTACTCCAAGACACAGAAACTGTCTAAAATAGAGACGCTCCGCTTGGCCAAGAACTACATCTGTGTCCTCAGTGAGATCCTGAGCACCGGGAAAAGGCCAGATCTGCTCACATTCGTGCAGACACTGTGCAAGGGTCTCTCTCAGCCCACCACTAACCTGGTGGCAGGCTGTTTGCAGCTCAATTCTCGCAGTTTTATTGCTGAGCCAGGCAGCATATACCCAGCCTATCACCACACACCTGAGTTAGTGGGCTCCAGCTCGGCAGACAGTGCCAGGCCCCTCCGGTCCTTCGGCTTGGTCTGCGGCCCCTACGGGCCTCTGTATGACACTCCCTCTCCAGACTGCCCAAGTCCTCTGGATGCAGGGACCCTCAGCCCACCTATCAGCTTCAATGGGATTTTTGCCCTTAAAAATGAAGAACCAATGGATTATCGGAGTTGCCACTACGGCCTTCGCTATTGCTCCATCAACCAGGGGTCGTCAGCAGACCTTGAACCCTATGACATCCACCTCCGAGGTCAGTTTTACCAGGTGCAGGAGGAATTAAACAAGCCCTTCCATAATCAGTTAAACCAATAATTGTTGAATGTTGATTAAAAAACATTTCCATTGATAAAAAATATGATTTAAAATATTCTATATGGTCTGACTGGTTGCGGCAAATGTGATGATGTTTACTTCATCTTAAATGAACGCTAATTGCCTGAGGTCCAATAGGACAATAAACGACGTGGTACATACATACCATATAGTCAGTGAATACACACCAACACCAGTCACACTTAATATTTTTGGCTTTGATTTTGTTGGTTGGTTTATTAAAGCTGGTATTTATACAACAACCGATCACACCACAATAAAAAAAGGCAAAGGGAACTATGCAATATGGATCAGACAGTCACATCTGAATGAAAAGAGGCTTATACCTGCCTCACTCATTGTTATTATTTTTATCATTTATC
>OMLM01011542.1:24111-36173 GCA_900302695.1 Helostoma temminkii | reverse complement strand
TACAAGATAAATGAAGCAGTCATACATTACAATGAGATACTTATTTGCAATCCCTCCTTCCACAAAAATAGAAAGAGTAGAAAATAATAACAAAATTTACAGTAAGAAATTTACAGTCAGAAGGACTAAGTATCTAAAAAAATAAATAAACAAATTTAAAATTAATAATAAAATAAATAAATAAATTAGTAATAAATAACTAAAATAATAATAATAATAATAATAATAATGAAAATAATAATAATAATTAGATTTCTCTAGTCAGCGACTGTATGTGGTTTCTTCAGTCTTCTATATCTGCTGTATTCAGATTCAAATTTCTGTATTAACAGTTCTTTAACGTTTAACCTTCTTCTGAACATGAATTGTCCTGAACATGAGACAATGCAAAAACAATGCAAATAGCGCGATGCAAATAAAAAAATGACCCACAAATGACGGTGCGACCCTATAATTGGTCCGGGTTACCTGGGACTGTAGTTGCTGATGGACAGGTGTCGCTATGTGACTGCAGACTACATTAGGCTGCATTGAGTTCCTTACTTTTCTTTTATACCGCCGCTTACACATCACTTTGATGTATTTTGTCAGAAAGAGAGAGACCTCATATTAACTCTCTAAGTGCCATTGACGTGTGTGTATGTACACACATTTATATATACGTATATATACATATAATGTCCTGCCGGGCAGCAGCTTAAAAACTTTTTTTTGAAGCGCGCTGGGACGAATGTCCGCGTCCGCCCAATAGAAACGACAACGCTGCTGTAACTTTCACTCACTGAGAAATGTTCCTCTGCTTCATTAAGCCCGGCCGATGTCCCCCCACCGTGATTGGTAGGTTCGTTCAGCTCCGCACACAACACTGTAAAGTGCCATACATATCATCTATCTAACATTAAACTTTCATATTAAGGCAGGGGCCGCGAGTTTGAGACCCCTGCTCTACACTGTTGCAAATGATCATGTCACGCTACAATTTTGTTGAGTCAGCAGAGCTTAACAGCCTCTGTGTTCCCTCAGATCTTCCTGTGGGTCCTGAAAGACAATGACCTGACTGGCATGGCCTTCATCGACACGCAGCTCTACATCCATCAGATGTTCAGCATCAAAAATTTCATCCTGGCCGCCGACCTGATGAAGAGCATCTCACTGCTGCGCTATCAGGAGGAGAGCAAGACGCTGTCACTCGTCAGCAGGGTGAGGAGCCCACACCACTGACTGCCGAGCAGAATTGTTTGTACTTAGAGTGAAGGCTCAAGACCAGGAGAAGCTACAACTAATCAGGCCTCCGTTTTCTACTCAACTTTATAGTGAGCTTGTGTACAAATAGTACAATGTACTGATTGTGAAGTGCAGTAGTGGTTTAGATTCAGCTGAGCTAATTTTGCAGCTCCAGCAGCTAGAGGTCATTCAGGGACTGAAGCTGTAGTTGGATTTAACTGTGTTATTGTATGTTTTGGGACCAGGATGCAAAGCCCCTGGAGGTTTACAGCATTGAATTCATGGTGGACAACAACCAGCTAGGCTTCTTGGGTAGGATTTTAATGCCCTTTAGAACATTCAGTGACATTTTCAGAACATTCCCTCTGTTCTCATTAACCTTCTCTTTTTCTTTCAGTGTCAGATCGAGACAAGAACCTCTACGTCTACATGTACTTGCCTGAAGGTAAATCTTATTGTTAGAACCACAAATGTTATGTAACTCTGTATCAAATTCACATTCAGTCATGTAACGTGTGAACTGTGTCTGCAGCTAAAGAAAGCTTTGGAGGAATGCGTCTGCTTAGGCGAGCTGACTTTAATGCCGGAGCCAACATTAACACTTTCTGGCGGATGCCATGCAGAGGATCCCTGGACGCTGGCAGCAAGAAGTCTTTGACCTGGGACAACAAGCACATCACATGGTTCGGTAAGTTACCAGGAGTCCTGTCTCATATGTCTACAACAGGATTTGTAAGGAGTTGAGTCATTGTCTAACAAGGGTGGGGTTCTGATCTAGTCTGTTTCACCTTTGTTTCACCTGTTCTGTGGATGTGGATAGTCTAGAGTAACAAAGTCTGTAACAAAGTCTGAGATGATGCCATTACAATTGATTGGGAAAGTTTGTGTCAGTTTGCAATTTTTATTTCTGAAAACACTGAAACTTTAAAGAGATCTGGAGCGCTGGACCATGCTTTCTGCAGTGGATCACACGTGAGCTCCTCTGCAGATGAGTGCACTTTGTTGCATACTCCCGTGAGCCCCACTCCCATGGGTGCTGTTACACTCCAAGACTGTAGTTGCTCTGTGGATTAGTTTACAGCAGCCTCAAAGAAAGCAGGCGAAGCCAAATGTTACAGTTGGTGATTAAACTATTGAGCTTTAATATATAAACGTTGCACAGGACTTCTGAGTTCTACTTAAATGTTGTTTATGGTCAGATACATACACTCTATTGCTCTGTACTCTCTGTAGGTACCTCTGCCTTTACATGCACATGAACTTTATTGACATCCCATTCTTAATCTGTAGCGTTTAATGTGAACGTCCACCCATTGCACCTACAGCAGCTTTAACACTTCTGGGAAGGCTTTCTGCAAGGTTCAAGAGAGTGTTTATGGGAATTTTTGACCATTCACAGCATTTGTGAGGTCAGGCACTGATGTTGGGAGAGAAGGCCTGGTCCGCTCGAATTCATCCCAATTGGGTGGAGGTCAGGACTATGTGCAGGCCAGACACCAAACTCGCTTGTCCATGTCTTGATCATGTCATGATTTTGATGGGGTGTTCCAAAACTTATGGCGATAGAGTGTATGTTGGTCATCTAAGGAGCACACTACATGGTCTGCACTTATATAGCACTTTTCTACCTCATGGGTACTCAAAGCGCTTTTACACTAGCATGACAGTGTTATAAAAAATAATAAGCAAATGCCAAACCCAAAAAGGCTGTCACGCCACTTTCCACATTTATCCATAAATGAGCCATTTCTTGCTGTAATCATTCTTGCTGTTCAGAATGACCATTAAGCGACTGCTTCCTCCAGTCCATTTAGTGGCGGCAACATTAACAGCCTTTGTCCTGAGTGTATTGAATTTAATGGTTCTTTCAATGCTGAAGTCGTAGTTTGTGATTTCCTGTTGCGTTGCAGTTGCAAAATTTCATATTAAAAGGCTGCAAATATCCACTAAATGTGACTAATTTAGAAAGTTGAAGCTTGTGCGCCTGACTGTGATTTTGACCCCTTCTTGAACAGGAGAATTGGATAAAAGATACAAAATCTTTTTCAGTCTTTATGTGGTCACATGACTTGCTTTAAGACGTCTTGTGAAAATGATGTTGACTGGGTTTGTTTGGTAGCAGAGCAGCAACAGTGGGGTTGTGGTACTTAAATAAAAGAATCACATGCAATTATGGGATTGAATTGTTGCAGTTTTTGTTCTGGAGCGATGTCCAAATGTTTTATGTGGACTAAACCATGTTCATCATATGTTACCACAGCAACCCTGGATGGAGGAATTGGCCTGCTCCTCCCCATGCAGGAGAAGACGTACCGCCGTCTGCTGATGTTACAGAACGCCCTCACCACCATGCTGCCTCACCACGCTGGTCTCAACCCAAAGGCCTTCAGGTTTGTATCTGCCTTCAGTAGCAGTGGTCACCTCTGATGATAAATAATGTAGAAACTGTGTCAGTAATTAATGCTATAAATTGTGTTGTTTGTTTCGTGTGTAAAGAATGCTGCACAGTGACAGACGAAGTCTGCAGAACGCTGTGAGAAACATCCTGGATGGAGAACTCCTCAACAAGTACTTGTACCTCAGCACGATGGAGCGCAGCGAGCTGGCTAAGAAGATTGGAACCACTCAGGACATAGTAAGTACAACAACAGAAAAGAAAATACAAAGATGTGTTTACTTCTTATTCCATTTTTATTCTACTCATCTTTTCTCAATAGATCCTGGACGACCTCCTGGAGATCGACAGAGTAACCGCTCATTTCTGAGAGCAGCATTCCTCCACTGAAAGTTTTGATACGTGGAATCTGCACATGATGATATCTCTGTGAAAACTTTTTTTTGTTTGTTTTCTAACTTACTAGACACAAAAAGGGGGAGCCATGTTTTCTTAGAATATTTTGTATTAAAAAAATCTGTAAAAATCATAACCAAAGTGTACTGTGTGTTTTTGAATGTGTTCACTTCGAGGTTTACGTGATGAAGACAGGAATGTCTTAGAAACAGAGGTAGAATATCTCATAATTTTACATTTTGTTAAATATTACCTAAACATAAGCTCAGGTGGCTCTGTGTTGCTCTTTTAACCTGCAGACTGTTGAGTATTAGAGGAAACCAGGAAGTGGCTTAGTATTTAACCTTTCTTTGATTGTACATCAAGCCTCACTCCAGCTGAGACGTTTAGCTTGTTTCATAAAGATATTGCACACTACTAGTGTTAAATACAGTGATACTGCTGCTCCAAAATAACTTCAGTGAGAATCAATAGTCTCCTCACACACAAACTGATGCAAATTATAAAATATAGAAATGTGTCATTTCTTTCATTAAAAACATGATAGGCAGTTTTGAATCGCTAAGTGGGTTTGGTGATTTCAGTGCTGTTGTTGTACATGCTTGTCTATTATGACACAGATGTCATTTCTGACACACTTGTGATATGTTATAGGAACACCCTAGGCAGCACCATGACTGGACGTGAAGGCTCATAGCTGTTGGATTGCATTAATTTGTGCATGATCAAGGTCCTTCAGAATGTGGGAGAGCTGTGCGCTATCTCAGGTACTCGTATATCTCGGCGTCCAGAGATATAAGACCGAAGTATGACAGCAAGCTGAGGAACGAACGTGTTACGCTCATCGTTGCCATCTCTGACCTGTGAAGAAGTAGTTAGTTTAGTGGCTTTAATCACAAAATTTACAGTTAAAAAAAAACTAAGGTCTGGAAGTATTTAGGCAGTGACAGAGTCATGAGTTTGCCTTTAAACACCAACACAATTGATATGATATAAAACAGTGTCGATTTCAGCTTAAATAAAGATTTCAGCTTTATTTTAAAAGGTTTCACAAAAATATGGCATTAACCATTTAGGAATTACAGCCATTTTAAACTGCACCTTCACTTTCATGGACTTAATAGTATCTGGGCAATTGACTACCAAGACGGTGTTTGTTCCCTTAGGTTATTAAAAGCCTACATATTTTCCAACATGTGCTCTCTGTCCCAGGTGGGTGTGTGCTCACCCAACTCTGTCTCCTAAAAATTACATTCTTATACAACCAAACTGCAACACTGATTACATTTTTTGTAGCGAATGTAATCATTATGTTGTCAGGCAGCGTATTTTGTGAATGGATGAAATGTCACACTAATTAACAGGGATTGACTGGCAATGAGGTGGTTTGGGGGGAAGGCCAGTGTATGCTGTGCAGGATTGGCAATTTGCAGACCCGAGATTGAGACCAGAGTGCTGCGTGAGGTTAGGTTTAGGCATAAGAAATACTTTGCTTAGGGTTAGAGACAGATCATGTTTGTGTTTTAGTTTTTATGCAGATATTGTGTGTAAATGATCTGTAAAACTATAAAACACGTTAATAAAGCTGGAGTCATATATCAGCATGTTGAACTACAAGATTGGATATTGTAGTAGAAGAGAAAAAGGGGTTGTTGTAGTTAGGATAATTTGGTGGACAAAAATATGTTGCCTGTGGATATTTAATTGATATGTTAAGTATCAACGTATTTGTGACTTGTCATTTACGTTAATTGAACATTAATTAAATCATTATGTTGACAAAAAACATAATCCAGTTGCATTTACATTTCTCATAAAAATGTAATCATGATTGCAGTTTAGCTGTATAGGAATGTAATTGTTAGTAGACAGGGTTTGCTCACCTGGTCCATTCCCTCATCACTTCAAGGAAAATGAAACGGATCAGGTATTGATTTGGATTTTTATATTTTAAATTCATTGTGGTGGTGTATAAAGGCACAATCACAAATACTCTGGCAATGCCCAAATATGTCCGGACCTAACTGTGTGTGCAAACAAAGTGTTTACCTCAAAGCCAGCTCAAACTTGAGACTCTCCCATGTCGTCCTTACCCAGCTGAAGAACCATAGCCTGGGCAGCATCCCTGCCTTCTCAGCCTGAATCTTACCCCAGCCTCGCACTGCACTGAAACACATTTCTCCACATTTACAACACAGTATACACATACACCCCGTTAACTGCTAAACAGTGTTCACTTCGACTAACTACTCTACTTATGATCTTATTTCTGAGTGAAGGCCAAAAATAAAATGACTATTTTAGTAACATACTGCACCAGAAATGTTGGACCAAGCTTGTAAACTCAGGTCATTTGAACAGTTCAGAGGATGAGGTGTTTCAGTTTCAAAGCACCTTGTAGTTAGAACATTGGAATTCTCTATATGTAACCAAACACAAGAGTGTCACAGCTGTAAACATTGATTCCTGGAGTTTTCTAATCTGATCACTTGGTGCTACACTAACCTCTTGGCCATGACAAAGTAGCGGTCCACCGGGGCTCCCAGTGTGATGTTGATGCTTCGCACTGTGTTGATGTTCCGGAAGACCAGCAGCATGGGTCGGGGCATGGCCTTGAGGACCTCCATGATGCTTTCGAATCGGTGAATGGCCATTTCGCGCATGTAGGCCGTCTCCTCTCTGCTCAGGATGTTGGACAGACCCAACTTCCGCATATTGATGGGTCGCTGCAGCAGCATCTCGCAGAAAAGGAAGTACTCTGCGATTACAGGTTACATGAAATCATTTAATTAATTGCTGACATAATTTACCACATAACAGCTGAATGTACTTTCTACTGCCAAAGAAGAACAGCTCCTCACCTTTGACCCCAAGGTCATTAGAGTACTTCTCCATTGCTGCCTCATCCCGCAGGATAATGGACCTCCACAGTTTACAAAGGGCCTCTCTGTCTCTAAGGTCAAAGGTCACAGCTGATAAATATAAACAGTCACAGCAAAACACTGTCAACCTTTTATTAAATGGACTCATCCAGATCTTACTGTTGACTGAGGTACTCGTACAAGCCGTGGTCCAACAGCACCAGCTCGGCCTTGTTGTCTGGACCTCGTCTCACTAGAACTGCCAACGCAAGAAACACACGGATGACGGTTCATGAGTGAGTCCACAAAAACCTTAATTTGACAGCTGACTAAATTATGTTTTTTATGGTTTTCTAGTGTTAATTATTATGATGTCTGGTTTGTGAAAGAAGATACTTCACAACTCCTGCATGTTGATGTGTTGCTTTCATACATAAAGTTTCATTTTTTAAATAGTTTTACACTGTTGTTATTAGATTAAGTATTTAATGGCTGCACCGAATCTAAACCTCTTATCCTGGTAGAGGTCAATGCCATCTGCCACTAGGCGAGAGGCAGGGTACTCCCTGAACAGCTCACAAATGTATCCCAAGGTGATCAATAACAAGTACTGTACTTAAGTACAATTCTGAGGTACTTTGCTACTTTTTACTTTTATTCCACTATAAATCAGGAGAAAATAATGTACTTTTACTCCACAATATTTATTTTAACAGCATTTGTTATAATAATAACTAATATATAATATTACTAAAATTTCTACCATAGAATATTTATAAGGTAATTCTAATTGAGGTGGAATATTTTTCGAGGTAAATACTTGAGTTTTGAGTTTGTGTACTTCATACACCTCTGGATGTACCCACCATTTCCAGGATGAGGGTCAGCATGGATGAAACCGGTGTAAAATATCTGCTCTGCAAACGTTCGGATCAGTTTATCTGAAGCCTGAAAGATAAATATTTAATGAAGGTCCAGCATCCACAATAATACTCCAATCTGAATGTCTTCTGTTGTACACAGTACATAAACTTACATCTTTCAAAGTTAACCCTTGTTTTTTAATTTCTTCCACATTGTTGATCTTGCAGCCATTGCAAAACTCTGCTGTGAGCACTCTCTTTTAAAATGAAGAAAAATAAGACAGAGAAGCTTTAGCTGAAACACGGTCCAGTTGTTGTTGTCTCATTAATAGTGTTACACACTACTACTATTAATAACAGTAATAATATCTTACTTTACTAGTTTGCTCCCAGAAGACTTTAGGTACAACAACAAATTTGAAGTGTTTCAACTCTTCTGCACACCTCTCAGAATTCCTCGCCTCGTTCTCAAAGTCCAGCTCCTGAGCCAATGTGCCCTTCAAGTCCTGCAAACATAAAAAATAGATTCTATTATAAGAAAAATTGTTTGCTCACAGACATACTGTATTTAATAGATCAGCTGCAAGAATCAATTATTTCTGTACCTTAAGGACCCAGCGGAATCCAAAGCTGGGGTGCATGAACTTAATAATATCCAACAGGATCTCCAAGGTTCTGATGTCACCATCAAATCTGTCTCTGAGATCAATATACTGGACCTGTGAGGTGCATAATTTAATACGTTCATTTTGATTCATTTATGTACCCTACTGAAGGCTGGTAGTGCTAAAGCTCACCTTTACAGCGACGGGAGTCCCATCAGACAGTTCTGCTTTATGAACCTGTGCCAAGCTGGCAGCAGCTATGGGTTCATAATCAAAGGTTTTAAAAAGTTGATCTGGTGTCTTGTTGAAGTCTTCTAGGAAAAGAGCATCCACCTGTCACAGAAGCAGAAACAATCCTGAGGACTGTCCTGTGTTCTCTGCACCACAAGCTTGTGTTTGTGCTGCAGTTCTCACCTCTCTGTACCGCCGGTTCAAGGCCTTGTCTTCCAGTATTTGCAGGGTGCGGATGTACTCGGGGGGCAGGAGGTGGTTGAAGGAGCACAGACCTTGGCCGAGCTTGATGTATATTCCTCCGTTCCTTATGGCTCCTTCCACCATGCACTCTGCTGCCCTCTGGTGGCAGGCGGACATCTCAGCCAAGTAGGATGGGCTGCTCTGGCAGGGGAGGACAGACGTAAGGCACGATTGTCTACACAGTGTAAACATCGACTGTTAGACGTCAAAACCAGTAAAGTCACCATTTTAAAATATACATCTTATTTGTGTGTCATTTTTTTACTTTATTTCTGAAACTGATCTGCCTAGAGGAACACTACAACACAAAGCAATTGTTATTAACAGTTACATAGCTTCATGCCTAAGCTTTGATTTGTGAGGTTATGTAACGTGTGATACCTCAGAGATCATGATCAAACTGGCTAAACCTGGGAAGGTAATGCAGGAACTAATTATTGTCATTAATGATTTCTCTGTCAACCTTTCACCCATAATGAGCTTCTTCTGTCATGAACAGCATGCAGAGGCCAAGGTGTCATGTGTTTCTATGACCAACAGTCCAACTTCTGTAACTCAAGCTAAACAAGCAGATAATCCTCTTATAACTAGTGATTAAACACAATGAAGACATTCATCATTCCTCCACCAGCAGTCACACTACACTACCGTTCAGCCGTCTTGACACAGCCTCGACCCAGTTATCATTACGTGGAATTTACCTCATCCAGGCCACGCAGAGCCACATTGGTGGTCCACCAGTAATCCACAGAGATAAGGATTCCCACAGAGAGAGATCTGAGGACGCACAGATGAAAACCTTACTGGAACATTATAAAGGTTACAGCTACGGGATACAGTGGTGCTTGAAATATTGTGAATCCTTCAGAATTTCCTCTTTATGACCTAAAGCATAATCCGATTTTGAGTCCTAAAACTTGATAAAGAGAAACCATTTAAGTAAATTACATTAAAAATATACATATTTTATATAAATGTACCCATCTTACATGTTTGTGCTGCGTTTAAATATGTGACCCCCATTTCACAGCAGTAACTTCGTAACTTAGTTCCAGTAATGTTTTTTTTTAGGCCTGCACATGGACTTGAACATCATTTGGTAGAACAACAAGCCATTTCCTGTTGAGCTTAAGTTCACATATAGCTACATCTGCTGCAGAATTTGCGTGTACAAATTAAAACCATAACTCAATCAGTGATATCATATATTACCACCAACATGTTACACAGGGGGTATAGGGTGAGGTAAATAAACAACAATGTAATTCAAAGTTTAATTTGTGTTTCCTTCATCTAGTTTTGGAACATGCATGATAATCTGATCATGTTAATGCAGAAAAAAGTTACATGTAGCTAATTCATCAATGTCTAGTAGTCTGTTGTTCTGTACGTACACACGCACAGTAAAGAGGTACTGGCAGGAGTCAAAGGCTTTATCCTTTTGATTATGCTTGCCTCACATTCTTAAACTGAAATAAAGCTTTTTATCTTAATATACACTACTTGATCAGAAATACAGTCTAGAAACTGTTAATATTGTAAATGTCTATTGTAGCTGGAAATAGCTGTTTTTTAAAGGAATATTTGATTAGCACTGTCTTCCAGTAGCACGTTATGTTTAATAATAATATTGATGATGATAAAAATGTCTTAATTTAAAAGGATAAATGACTAATAGAAAACCCTTTTGCAATGATGGCATCACAGCAGAAAACATGGTCATTCCTTTGTGTGTCCCAACCTTTAACTCGTAGTGTAGTTAGTATTATTACTTTGTTTTATTTACTAAAACTGCACAAATAGACAAATTTAATGATTCATTCATCGAGGCACATGTCTTAGATTATAAAAATAGCCATAAGTTTCTATATTTACACACACTACCTGCTTTTATCCCAGATTATAACCGTTGTAAAACATTACGTGTGAACATTACATGCATGTGGATCAAACAATCTACAGCTAAAATATTTCAGTAAAAATTGGAAAAAAAAAACTGCTGCACTGTGTAACTTTTAAAATAATGCGTAGCACATTTTTCCTCTTACAAATGAAAAGTAAGTAAGTGATACTGGAACAAGTGCAACTGTATAAACTCAGCACCTGAATATTAATAATGTTAAAACACTTTATTTGAAGTTCCCCACTTAAGCACATCTGATTTCGTGCATGTATAACTCCCTATAACACCCTTTAGCTGCTTATAATAACACTACAGTGTGTTAGAAATTGCTCTGTGTATTGCTTATGAATGCTAGACAGGGATTTAGAGTAAAGTACAGTTGAGACCAACCTGCAGAAGCGACCGAATCCTTCAATCACAATTCTCATCTTCCTCCTCTCTCTGGGTTCTGACACAGCGTAGTGGACACCGACTGCCACAGGTCCGCCGACACAGATGGCAGCAAGCGTCTTCCATAGCAACCCTCTGCGCTTACCTTCCCTGGAAGATGGACAAAGTTGCGTTTCATCGAGGCAGCAGCATTATCACAGACAGAAGCTAATCTGTGATTATGGCCTGACCAGTATTTGGTACCTGTGTGAACTGAAGAATCTGGTTGTTTGGAGAGGTGAACCAGGATGTGGGTATCTTCGAAGAAGAGCCACTTGATGCAGACACAACCTTAACTAAAGAAGAAGCACTGAGTGAAAAACCCCTGACATCACAGCTGAAGGTAAAGACAAATTCTGCAAAAAGTAAATTAGTTTCACGTCATGTGTTACTCCTGTCTGTGCAATCGTGGTGTGTAATCTGTTAATCTATGCAATGGGCTAAACGAGTAAACTACAAATGGGACTCTCCAATTTAACCATAACTGCTGGCAGGTTATGGGGCATGTGAATAAACTGCCAATAATGTGCATGCAGCTAGAAAACAAGTCATCTTCCTGCTTATAACAAGCAAGTCTTCTCCTAGAGTCATTTCTGGGCTTGTCACCTTTTCTCCTGTTTAAAGAGACATAACTGTTGGTAATCAATGGTATTCTCATAATCCCTTGACACTTATAGACTCTGGTTAATCTAGGCCACAGGTCCACATTGTTGGGCGCCTGTGTTTTATACAAAACGTGGCTTTCTTTATTTTTATTAATATTTAGATAACGTTTATGCATGAGATGAGACCCGACAGTGTGTTTGAGTAACAGCACAAGCACATGTATGTCTGTGTGTGTGTGTGTGTGTGTGTGTGTGTGTGTGTGTGTGTGTGGCATGCTGGGAAGGAAGAAGGAGGGGGTGTAGGGGG
>OMLM01011542.1:0-12528 GCA_900302695.1 Helostoma temminkii | reverse complement strand
GATTATTAAAAGATATTGCATCCTCTATTGCACTGAAAGCTCTGCCTTCAGGCATTTCTGGGGCTGAATCCAGTGGCTTGAATTGTTAATCTGATTTTATGGCTGCTTCTTAATGCTCTTTTTTGGAACATTAAACTGTAGCAGCCTGGTAAAATTACCAAAATTGTCTGTGCACAAAGATCAATTCATGTTACATGGAAATTCACTTCACTGAGCAGCAGTTAAAATAGAGCCTTGTGTTCAAGGTTATAGTTTTAATGGTTAGTATTAGGTGAATTTCCCCCATGCGGATCATTAAAGAGGTATCCCACTATCTTTGAATTAATGCAAGCTGGGCCTAGAATTTAATTTTATCTCTTTTTTTTAATGTCAGGCTGACCAGAGTAGAACAAGCTTTTAACTATGACTTTAAGACACAGAAAGTGATCCAAAAATTATATTTTGTATGTTTAAGTAATGTGTTGTTAAACAAATAACATTGCTCTTTGAAAGAGCTATGACAGTAGAAGGGCTCAATTTAGATTTTGTTCTTGTTCCAAGGCCTACATTTTATATTCCTATTTATACTTTGCGTTGTTTGTATCTGTTTAAAATCCAATGGCTGCTTTGAACAGTTATTGCTATATAATAATTGCTGTATTTCTCCTAAAAGTGGGTATGGTCAAGGCATCAGGTTAACCTCAGTAATTAACCTCAGATTGTCTGAGTCAGAACGAAAGCTAAATATATGTTTCTACTATTATTAGTATACATTTACATAAGGCCTTTAATCCTGGGGGCACTTGCCAGCTGATTATTTGGTTATATCATGTGTGGGGCTCTGAATCAGTCATAGTGACCATTTTCATTGTAGCTGAAGATTTTTGTCCCTTACTTGGGACAAAGATAAAGGAGGATTATTTAAGAGTAATTAAAGAAGGGTAATGTTGGGATAAGGTGGAGGGGACAAAGCAGAAATGGGTTCTTTTTGTTTTGTTTATTTGTTTCCACTCTGCTACTGTTGTACTCCTGTTGTGAGTTGTGGCTTTTTTTGTTTAGAATTACTTCACTTCATCTTAAAACCAAGTGCAGTTTATATGCTCCATAGCAGAAACATCTCCTCTCATTGATTGAGCAGTACCAATACTTACTTTAGCTCAATGGCATGAGTCAAACACAAATATGTAAATATACTTACATTAGAAATAAGTCATTCATTAAATATCAATCCTCATCATGTTTTTGACTTCAACACAGCCTGTGGTTTCCTCATCTGTCTTTGTGCTGAGTTATGAGTGTCAGATACGGTCTCAGCAGTATTTGGATCATTCTGTGATGACTTTTGTCAGATTCTTTCATTTTCCTCTGGACAGTGAAAACAAACAACATCTCCATTTCATTTTGAAGCTTAGTGTTTTTTTTTTCTGCAATCTGGTGCAATTGCTAATTTTGCTGCAGAACACAGTAATGACTTTAGGTGTTTGTCCTGAACTTTTAACATTTGCACTGCGTTCTGACCAGCTGCTTGGATGTAAAGAAAGTGCTTCTGTACTTCTGAAAGAACTGCATCCAAGTTTTTTTATTCTTCAATCGCTGTTCTTTGCTCAGAACACATCATCTGTCAACCTTCAGCTCCTTTAGACTGTCTGTGTAACAGCATGTTTAGTAGACACAAGAGTTTAAACTTGTGTGAGTATGTGGGTGATCTTACTTTCCCGTAAGGAATATGAGATCTTCCTCCAACAATTGCTCTCACATTTTTTCTGAGAGCCAACAGGTCACTTGTGCCGGATTCCCTTTATTTTATTCAGAACAGCTGCTTGACTGTGGAGAAAGTGCTCCTGTACTTCTGCTAGAGCTGCATCAAAGTGTTCATCTTCCAAAGTCTGCTCTTCATTCAGAAACCATGTTTTGTTCACTTGTCTGATGCCAGCCTACATCTCATTCAAGCTACCTGCGTAATGGAGTGTGCGTAGTGTAGATACTCAGGATTTTAAACCAGGAGCTTCTGTGATAATGAAACACGTGCAAGCAGGTTTTCGTTGATCTCTGTTGCCTCTAAGTAGGTCTGGTGATCAGCTGGTGCTACTGTAGGCATCTCACATCCAGCCAGCTCTTACTGACAATGGCTGAACCTGCTGCTCCGACGTGGTCTCCCACTTTGATTAAATTTTGCACATCTTTTGCGCAGGTCACTCTGCTTTAATGTGATCACTTGCTTAAATGTGACTTCTCTGACCTGCAATTCCTTTTTACTGTTGAGCAAATCCAAAACAAGCTAAACTGTTTTAGGTTCTTCCAGACAGATCTCCCACCATAGTTAATGTTTCCCCCGGCAGAAGAAAGCCCGTATACGAGATAACAGGCAACACTTTGGTCAAATATTGTCTGTACTAGAGGTCTTGTTGTTAAAAATGTAATCATATCTAAAGCTGGTCCTCATCAAACCTGCAGCCAGTTCCCCCAGTGACAATTTGCCATCTATTTGTCAATGCATAACGGAGCATGTGTATAGCAGAAACAAGATTTTAAACCAAAGCTACAGTGATAATGAAACTCGTGTGACTCAGATGTTGTGAATGAGTCTTTAAGTATGTGTTTAATGTACCTGAAAAGAACGCAAGAGTTTCCTTGAACAACTGCTCCCACACATTCTCTGAGAGCAAACAGTTTTTTGTTCATCTGTGCTGCTTCCAAGTAGGTCTGACGACCAGCAGGTGATGTCATAGCGCTTTCACTTGCAGCCAGATCCAAAACTGACAATTTGCCGTACATTCTCTCTTGTCTACGAAGAATAATCTGAAAAACAGCAAGAGCATGATCACTGCTTGTTAATGATAGTTGAACGTGTTACTGGGGCCCTGTGTGCCAATTTAACATTAGCACATCATTTATTATAGCTATATTTTATATACATATATATATAAATTATGGACTGATTCATTGCTTGATCACCTAAACACAATCATATCTAAACCTGACATCTCTCGTGTCATAGGATTCTGATGATGATGACTTTTGCCAGATTGTTCTACTTTTTCTTCCAGTGGATACAGACTTCTCCAGGTCATTTTGAAGCTTTGTTATTGTCTGGCGCAGTTCATGAATGAACATCTTGACATTGCAGTAACATGGGCCTACGAGACTAATTTCCAAGCGGGACTTTTAAAAAAGGTGTGGAAGTAAAATTCTAATTCTAATAGTAGAGTGAAGGTCCAATCAGTCAATGAGGAACCCAGCTAAGAGGTAATGTTCTTCATTCATTCATTCCCTACAGGTTCTGCAGGTTGAAAACATTACATTAATGTGCAATGTTTTCAATGTTGTTGCTGTTAAGTTTTATTTGAACCAATTTATTACATTACAACTGAAACGTTATGTAAATGTTTGAAGGACATTGTAAATGCAATGTTTATTTGAAAACATTGCAGCAATGTTGTATATTTAACAAAACTAAAACGTTCTGGCAGCAACATTTCGAGACACTTCTCAGAATGTTTCTAGGATAACATTCAGGCAATGTGATTCATTAAACCTTGATACTTGACAGTGTCCTAAACCTTACATTGTAAACTGCCTTGAAATGACTTTTGTTGTGAATTGGCGTGATATAAATAAACTGAATTCAAATTGAATTAAACTGAATGCAAAACATATATTCAAAACATATTCATTATTAGAAGACCGATATACATCATCATATGTAACATAATCTAGAACTAAATGTCTACTCCAAGCTGTAAGAGAGATGCAGCTTTTTTGTATACAGTGTCCAAGGTGTGTGGGGGTTCATTGGAACAGATAAACATGAAGTCAAGTTAAATCATATTTTGTAGGAAATCCTAGCAATGATTGCCTAAACTCAACAACCCACAGAAGCTTTATGATTTCCTTATTGATGCTTCACTGTAACCACCTTCAGCTCTTGCTTGTGATTGTCATCTTCATGATAAGGAGGGAAAACTCTTATCAAACCTTGCTTCCAGCCTCCCTATAGAGTTTTGTTTGATTGCAGTATCTAGTTCAAACTTCAAACTAAAACATTGTGACCCCAACTCTTATTTTTTCTTTCTCAGGCTGCAGAGCACAAACAGGAACCAGAAAACCATCCTGTACTGATTGTTAGCTAACAATCAAGCAGAAAAACTAGGCTGAGAAGCCTATGTCAACAGACTGGCTTCGTAGTAGAGGCCAGATGCTGAAGTGGCCTGCCTGCAGTCCATATTGTGAGGGGCTAAAATATGTGACTTTTTTAAATGACAAAGTAAGAATATTTCGCTTTATAAATATTCATCCGTTAGTTTTAGGACATCAGCACCATGGACAGCGCTACACAAGCTAACATCTGACAGCATCTGCTCTTTAAAAGAGCCGTGTCTGTTCAGTTCCTTGTCCTTTTGTAAGACGTATCTCCAGACTCTGAAGCCTTTTACTAAATGCTAAATCAGATGCTGTGTCATACACAGCATCACCTTTCATATCACTCAACCAAGTCTGTTACCATTCACTGGCAACAAATAAATTATCCCCCTGAGAACTGTCAAACTGCAAAGTTATCCAAAGGTACCTCTTTATCTGCACTGATTCATCTGGAATTACACAGCTCCACCAGACACAACATATATGCTTTTTGTGAGTTCATGAGAGACAAAAACAGCATTTAAATCAGGCAGTCTGCAGTTTGCTGGACGATGGAGACCATAAAGTCCAACAGCAACAGGGCCTTGTTTGCCTCTTCGTCCTCACCAGCTGAAAACCATCCAGTTACTCTGAATCAGGAGCTCCTTCAGGCACGTACCACTTTGCTCCTCCATCTCCATTGACTCCATTTTACTGACGAACATTGTCTTACGAAGTTTTCTCAGCACTTATACTCAGCTCTGCACCTCTGCCTCCTGGTGGATTCAGGTCGCTCTCCTGGATCAGGCCTGTGTTTTTGCAGAGAAAATAGCATGCTAGCTGTAATAACAAAGCTATATCAATGTAACATGTACTTTCCAACAAAGGCACCAAAAGGCCTCAGAGGCAGGAGATCAGAAAACTCCCAGCAAGTCCACCTCTCCCCATCACTTTAATGGAGCACACAACATGAGCTGGAGGAAGATGAGCCAACAAGACCAAGAAAAACAACACATGAAGAGAGGAGCTGTTCTAACTGGCTGCCACCAAACAGGTGCCATCCTAGAAGCCATTTTTATTTAAGCCTTATCAGTGTCTAAGAAAAGCCAAAATCTTTATCATCATCATTTTTGTTGGTACTTTTAATGTTGTTATTATCTAAATATTCAAGAAACAGGTAGGTTATTGACAGCCGCCTTGTCCATAATCATCTAACAATGGTTCATAAGAGCTGTTAGTGTATGACAAACTTAGGAAGTTTGATTAAGACAAGAACAACGTAGTTAGGATGTTTGAGCATTTTCAGTACGGAGGACATGTTTGTCTGGCACTTGATATATCTATGGAACACTAATGGAATTGAACATGCCAACAGGCTTTAATAGACATAACTGGACTCAGACTGACTTTCCCTATGATAATGACTTGTCAGAGTCTCACCCAGACCTGAAGAAAATCTTTGACTGTAAAGAGACATGTTCCTTTTTATGGCTCATCAAACAGATGCTAATTGTGCATCCTGTGAAAAGAATTAAGGCTAGTGAAGCTCTAGGAAGCCATTTTGTTCAGATACACTTTTCTAGAGACATTCAACAATGATGTGTCATCAGCCATGGTTGTGAGAATACTATCCCAACTGGAGGATCCGTTAGTTAAGTTCAGTTCCTTCGTAACACCCAGAAATATTGAAACTTGGATTGATCTTTGATAGTTTTCATTGGATGAAAACTTGGCAGCCAATGAGGATAAACCATCGGCCGCAGCTGGTGAAAATGAAGCCAACACCACTATCCTAAAAAATGGAACCACAAGTAATAGAGCTGCTGCAGACAATAATGACACAGAGGAAAATAACTTAGATGACACCAGGGACCGGAGGAACGTAGCCTCACATTTCTGTACAAGTCAAAATTTTGACACTAGCCTGGATGAAGTACCCGCAGCTAAAGTCAAACCCAAGAAAACATGATTCGCAAGTTCTTCTGAAGATTGTTCAAGTCTGCAAGTGGCTGAAAAAGCTACATCACTGTCCCAAATGATGGAACCACAACTAATAGAGCTGCTGCGGACAATAATGACACAGAGGAAGATGATTTAAATGGCAGGTAGAACATAGCCTCACATTTATGTGTAAGTCAAAATTTAGACACTAGCCAGGATGAAAGACCCACTGCTGAAGTTAAACCAGAGAAAATGTGTCTGAAGAGAATTCAGAAGTTCTTCTCAAGCACATTCAAATGTGAAAATGGCTATAAAAAAAAAAGCAGTCAGAGGTGTCTGGTTCTAATCATGCCTTTCTGTGTGCAGTTGGCATGTTCTCCCTGAGCATGCGTAGGTTTCCTCCAGGTACTCTGGTTTCTGTCCACAGAGGAAATTAAGCTAATTGGAGACTCTAAATCAAAATTGGATTAAAAGCACAAAACAAATAAATCAAATGAAATTGAAAATGTTCAGATTTGACTGTGAAGTTTCCAAACCAGCTAATAAAGTCATAATACACAACAAACTCTACAGTTGCTCTTGACAATTGTGCATGAGTTCGACTTGAGAAACCAAAATGCAGGAAGCGGGATGTAGGTGAAGGTCTCTAACATCACTTCCAGATGACCTTTAGTATGGCAGCCTTCAGTGTTTGCACCATGTGGTGTGACACACCAACCATTTCAAGCACCAGCTCCAGGTTTTTACAGACAGATTATCAGGCGACCAGGCAGACAGGAGGTGGGAGATAAGGTCCAGGTCAGGCAGGAGAGAATAGCTGGGGAGTTGCAACTGTGGTGAGTTAGCTAACAGTCTGGCAGAGTACTGGAACAGACAGACCTGCTTATAAAGGGCATGAGCCAGGTGTGATAATCAGGCTGCTCAGGGGGGGGGTATAGAGGACCAGGGACAGAGTGAGAGCAGGAAGAGAGGGGATATGACCAAATAAGGAGAGAACACAGGAAATCGGGACAGAAATCAAAACAAAATTGGACAGGCAGATATCTAAATGATCTGTTTGATGTCATTGCCCTGTATAGTTACCAGGGGTCTGTACACTGACCACACCATAAGACAAACCTGTCAACTTCAGGTTTATAGTGGCTGATGTTGTAGTCAGTTGCAAGTAAACAGCATTGTTTGAAAAATTGATGCTTGATGTTGATAGAAAGTTTTGGTATAATTTAGAATCTCTAATACATCTACACAGATCAGGCATAACATTATGACAAATTATCTAATGCATTTAATGCAATCCAACATACAACACCTCTGCCAGGGATTCCATATTTAGAGAGTTATAATTTTTCAGTTGCACATGTAGTAGAATTATCACTTTTCTGACAGTTTCAACTTAAAAACTAAAAAACTAGCCTGATTGCAGTATATGAAACTGCATATTAGTCTTTATCCATTTTTTTTACAACATTTTTTGTAACACTTAGCAAACAGCATGTGTCATTTTGTCCAGTCTTGATGAGTTTCAACTCTCTGTGTTAACTGCCTTGGAATTTTTTTTTTTTCCGTTTTAAAAAACGTTTGTGGACACAAATGTCACAAATGGGAAATATCTTCAGTGTAGAGCAAACTTAATTGAATTAACCAGTACCAGTATTTTTGGAGGTGATTGTAAGTTTTTGATTATGTAAAATATAGTCCAATAATCAATTACGTCCTTGTCTTCAACTTCAACATGTTTCCAGTGTGCGAAGACAGAATCATCAAGATGTTAAACTCACTGATTTTAGTGAGGCTTGCTCACTTTCCATACTGCAAACATATTGTGGCAGATTGGTACAGGCTGTTTGTAACAGAGCCCCTGAAGTCATAATTGGTTTGGAGTTAAATGAGGCTATAGACGTGGTCTCTCGGTTGTGCTTTGGTCTTAATGTTCCTCGACTTCAACATATTTCCAATGTGTAAAGACAGAATCATCAAAATGTTAATAGAAATGCAGGGTCAGGCTGATGATCACTTACTGGATTCTGGACTTTTTACCAAACACTTTTTACCAAAGGATAAATACTCTCCTGCTCCTTCATGGAGGGTGCATACACTAATGAAATTTAACATGCCAACAGGCTTTAATAGACATAACTGGACTCAGACTGACTTTCCTTATGATAATGACTTGTCAGAGTCTCACCCAGACCTGAAGAACATCTTTGACTGTAAAGAGACATGTTCCTTTTTATGGCTCATAAAACAGATGCTAATTGTGGATCCTGTGAAAAGGATGTGAAGCTCTAGGAAGCCATTTTGGTCAGATACAACACTTTTCTAGAGATATTATCCTCCTCAACAATAATGTGTTATTAGCCGGGCTTGTGAGAATACTGCTGCACAGCTGCATATTCTGAAAGAGGACAAAGTCCCTACAGTTGAAATACATAATTATTTAGTAAAACCTAAAGCCTGAGAGAAAAAGAGAGGGGACCAAAAAAAAAACTAAAACTAAAATTTAATTAAAAAGAAAAAAAATTAGCAACTATTACAAAATTTTGTGCTCTTATTTTGAAGGAACTTAGCAGGAAAGGGAGTAGACAAGTTCCACACATTTGAACTGATCATAATATATAAATCATGAGCAGAATTCTATTTATTTGAGCAGTTTGACATAGTATTTCAAAATGCCATGCTTTAATTTGAAAGGGGTTGGCGGAAGTAGTAGTAAATAATTATTAAATAGTAAAACAGTCTTAGTATCATATTTACCAAGAGGATTCATAGTATTCAATTTAGCTGATTGAGCAACAAAATTGGTACTTTTATTTTAATATAACTGCATAACACTCAACTGAAACATTTACAAGCCAATCATATTGTACAAACCATTAGTAGAATTTATAGTATTCAATGTAGCTGTTTGAAATCTATCATAATTTTAAGCTGTTATTTTGAAAGGATGCGGTGGCGTGTGTGCGAGGGTGTGTTCAGGTGCGCGTGCGTGTTTATGTTGCGGTTGTGTATGTGTTTGCCACTAACGCTGACATATAAATAGTCTATAATAATATAATCTATAATAGTCTATAATAGTCTAATAATATATTCATAACCCATCATAATTCTACGTTATGTTCATGTGTATGTATCCGTGTGTGTCTGTAACTCTCCCTGATTTTAAATAGTAAAATCCACTGCACAGTAGCAGTTTAAGGCGATCAGCCATTACACTGTTTTAACAGCAGATGACGTCTGAAAAAACAGGTTCTGTTTGAAGCGCAACTTTCAAAAACATTAAAAGTCACAGTCATGAAAATGGTTTATTTTGTAGTTATATATTGTTGTGCACAATTAAATATGTGTGGTGATATGTAAATACTGTTGGGTATGTCTGTAAATGTAATTTTGTATTTTATGGCAGAGTTGGAGTCAGCCCAAAGGTGCTGAAGATCTGTGCCTCCCAGCTATGTGGTGTATTACAGCACCTCTTCAACCTGAGCCTGCATCTGCACAGGGTCCTGCAGGAGTGGAAAAAATCATGTCTGGTGCCTATTCAGAAGAGGTCACGACCCAGTGTCCTTAATGACTACAGACAGACGGTGGCCTTAACATCTCACATCATGAAGGTTTTCAAGAGACTGGTCATGGAGTCCCTAAGACCTGTGGTCAAACCCTCACTGGACGGATGATGATGCCATCATCCGCCTGTTGCACCGCACCTACACCCACCTGGACAAACCAGGGAGCTCAGTGAGGATTATGTTTTTTGATTTCTCAAGTGCATTCTACACCATCCAGCCTGCACTGCTGGGTGAGAACTTAAAAAACATGCAGGGAGATACCTCTATGGTTTGTCCCCCCAGTATGTCTGCCTGCAGAACTGTGTCTGACACTGTGGTCTGCAGCACAGGAGCTCCTCAGGAGACAGTTCTGTCCCCCTTCCTCTTCACCCTGTACACCTCAGACTTTAAGTACAACTCGGAGTCCTGCCACCTTCAGGAGTTCTCTGATGACTCTGCTGTTGTAGGTTGTATTCAGGGTGGACACATCACAGAGTACCCAGGAGTGATGGACAGTTTTGTGGAGTGATGTGGGCTGAACCATCTCCAGCTCAACATCAATGAAACAAAAGAACTGGCTGTGGACTTCACCAAGTCCAGAACTCTTTCTACTCCTCTCTGTATACAGGGGGAGCAGGTGGAGATGGTACCAAAATCCAAATACCTGGGAGTCCACTTGGACAATAAACTGGACTGGACACCACTCTCTGCAGCAACCTACAAAAAAGCCCAGAGCACACTGTATTTTTTGAGGAGGCTCAGGTCTTTCAACGTCTGTGTACGCATAAGTGCAGGTTTTGGTTGTTAAAATCACATTATACATTTTTGTGGACTAATTGACAGTGGAATTTCCGAGTGTTCTTGAACATCACGTGTTCATTACTGACACTTTCAAGGTGTTGAACAACAGGAGAGTTTCAGAAAAAACTTTTTAAAGTACTTGCTATACACATAGAGCTAACATACTATTTCCTCTGTTAGACAAAGTATTATTGATTGCTCTGTGCACATTGGTTGGTAAGTACTGAAATATACTTTGACTGTATGTAACTTCTTAATTTAGCTTAAATTCACATGATTTGTAGCAGGTTTGTGTAACTTGCTTTATATTAGCTGATTAGCTGACAACAATATGAGAACTTGCATGTAACACAGAGACCTGCTCTAATACACATCCGATGGTTGGTTGAGTTTGTAGTACATCAGAAAATAGATAAACTAACATATATACAGAGGATTAATAATTAAATCTAAACACAACTCTCTCCCTCCTCCTTCCTCTGTCTGCCCATGCACCACCCTGTTAGTGACTCCAGACTAACTGACTGTAAGTTAACATACAGTTGACAGTTTGGTCCTTGAATTACAATCTAGAAAGTCCCTCCAGTACTCAGTCTTCAGTTATCCGCCCTGATATGTAGAGGACTGATATTTATTTCTGAAATGAATCTATAAACAACTCTCTCCTTCCTCATGTCTTCTTGTAGCCTCCTCCTGTGGACTCCAGACCAACTCTGACTGTAAGTTAAAGTCTAAAGTGTTACAAGCAGCACACAGTTTAGTTATTGATTGACAGTCTAGAATGATCTCTTCATCCAGTAGTAATTCCTCATTACAGACAGTAAATAACCTACTATCAAAACCATTTAGTATTAAAGTGATTGAGCTGTGAAATGTTTTTATTTATGATTTTTATTCTCCTGTCTGCCAGTGTTGCTGTTGCTACGGTGACCTGATGGTGAGTTTACACATGAAATGCTAATGAACATGAAGCTGCTTCAAGAAGCAGCTGTGGTTCAGCTGGTTGAGCAGGTGTAGTGTCCTTGAACCCCACAGTAGTGTCTCGTCAGTTGCCTCACAGGGATGAATACAGTACACTGCAGTGAAAGTGAAACACTGAGACTCAGAGACACACTGACTGAGTGACTTTATGAAACCAGTGGTTATATATAAATCCGACCATAATAGGAAATGAACTGTTACTTTTGTATAAACAGTTTGAATATTCTTATTATGTAAAATTATTTGAAGCCTAGACTTTCAATAAAATTTAACACAGTAGATGATTAATTATTTTTTTCTAATGACGTGTTTTTTGCCCTGCAGGTGCCGTGCCTAGTTGTCCACCACCCCTCTTGTTGCCATCATTTATGGTTTACTCTGTCTTTCCTGTCCCATTTACCCGCTCTATCTAATTTTTGGAATATTCTATCTTTCTATCCCTCTAAGTATATCTCCAGCTCTATCTAAGCCCATTGCAGGGCCCTTTTTTTGACTGGATTGCCCCCATGGTTGGGCCCCTATACCTTTTGAATCATTTTATGAACCATATATTTGTCTCTATAGAGACAGTGTCTGCTCCCAGACCACCTAAATTATATAAACCAATGATCACCAGAGGAGTGGTTCATAAAAACTTAATAAAAATAAAGACCACTCCTCTTACTGAACAAAATAAAAACAAAACAATAAAATGTGGACTATTAAATATCAGATCTCTCTCGTCTAAATCCTTGTTAGTAAATGACTTGATAAGTGACCATCAGACTGATTTATTCTGTCTTACAGAAACCTGGCTGCAGCAGGATGAATATGTTAGTCTGAATGAATCAACCCCCCCAAGTCATATTAACTATCATGTTCCTAGAAGCACAGGTCGGGGTGGAGGAGTAGCAGCAATATACCACTCAGGTTTATTAATCAACTCCAGACCCAAACATAATTATCACTCATTTGAAAGTCTCTCGCTTAGTATCTCACTTTCAAACTGGAAAAGTCAAAAACCAGTTGTGTTTGTTATTTTATACTGTCCTCCTGTCCCTTATTCTGAGTTTTTAACAGAATTTTCTGACTTTTTGTCTGAGTTAGTTCTTAGCACAGATAAAGTTGTTATAGTGGGTGACTTTAACATCCATGTAGATGTTGACAGTAACTGTCTTAACACTGC
>OMLM01011536.1:61398-77401 GCA_900302695.1 Helostoma temminkii | reverse complement strand
CAGGTTAACTGGCGGATCCAAAAGCAAGAACACAAGGAGTACAGAGTTCTTCCAACCACTGCAATTTATTAATAATAAGAAATCAAAAGCAAAACAAACAGAGCAGACTGCAATGCAAGGCAGGAACAAACAAAAGACTCTCAAAACTAACGGAAGAAAACAGGGCACACTGCAAAAGGCAGGCAAACTACTGTAGTAAAACAAAACGCAGCGCAAGGCTGGAACTAACTGACTGATAAACAAATCAAACAAAGATCACAGCACAGAGCTGGAACTAACTAGACAAAACAAAACACACAGCACCAGGCTGGAACTAACTAGATAGAAAACAAAACAAAAACCACAGCACAGAGCTGGAACTAACTAACTAGATAAACAAAAAGCGCAGCACAAGGCTGGGACTAACGAACTAACTACACTGAGGAGGACTTACTACGCGTGAAGAAAAAGCTAGAGGTCGGGGAAAAGGTAAGTGGCAGGAACGAGGAACAAACGAGGCAGACATGTGACACACTAGCAAAGGACTAACGAAAACAGATCAACTTAAATAGCAGACACAGTGATTAACTAACCCAAAACAGCTGCTAAAAACACACACCTGAATTCACTCCGGCCAGCCGAGACATGCCCCTGGAAGTGAGTGAAAAAACAAAACAAGGCAACCAAAATACAAAGACTTCCAGGGACACTGCCTCAGCCGGTCGGAGGGGGGAACTGTAACATGGACATTGTGTGTTCCCTTTATCATCCTTCTTCATCTCTACCTCCACTCATGCTCTTCATTTAAACAATTTGTAAACTCTTTGTTTATTGATAATAAATCACACTTGTTTAAGGCTTTATAAATAAAGTGTTATTTTAGAACCTGCCATTCCCTTTAAATTCAAAATGGCTACATGTATTAACAAAAAAGCATGCTGCAAAAATCATTTGATAAATTTCCCTGGTGACTATGAATATCTGGAGAGAGGTTTGATTTAATTCTGCTGGAGGCTGTAGAAGAAGTCCTCTGTCCTCTGGGAAACATAAATGCCTGTGCCTAAAATATGGTAATGCATCTAACTGCTGTAAGAAACACTGTAGATCAAAGTGGTGAACCATCCAACTGACACTGCTATTACTAGAGCCCCCTTATGGCGAAGAGGAACATAGGAATGGCGGACCATAATAGGTATGGTGAAACCATTCAAGTTAATGGTAATTATATAAAACATTTGTTAGAAAATGTTACTACTGTAACGGTAAGGTATTAATGTAGGACCCAGAATGCAGTCGATGACAACAAGATAATAGTAATCAAGACTATTTAATGAACAGAGGGTGAATACTGCAGAGAGACTACACTGAAACAGGGAACAGAACAGAGGGTGTGGTCAAATGGCTGTGAGAGAATGTGTCAAAATGGTATGGCTGAGGAGGTGTATCCAGGTGGATCTGGGAGGGAGAGAAAGGAAAAGCTCAGGAAAACAGGGTCAGAAAACTAACAGGACTTAAATAAAACAAAAACAGGGACATGGATCGTGACAACTACATTGGAATGCTTGTCATTGTTTCCACATAACAGCTGCATGCTGGGAGTCAAACAGCAGTTCTGTTTACCTGAGTAACAAATGAAATATTAGTTGAACCATAATAATAATAATTGTATTCTATGCTTTATTATGCGTCATGTCAGACTAAGAACTTGGTGTGACTGATCACTACATGCCAGGCAGTGAAAAAGCTGTTACAGCTGACACAGCACCTGTCGCCAAGAAGAAAAGAACAAGTGTCACCTGGAGTTACACTGGACAGATGTCAGTTGTGCGAGCCAGCTTTGGAAATGAGCCCAGTGATGGACTGATCCATGTCAAAACAATGGGCCACAGTGGGAAAGTCAGCATATTTACATGGTTTGTTGGCACTCAAAGGCACAGTACCTTTTCTCAGATAATCTCTTAGGAGCTCAAGTACCTACATGTTCACTTCATCATTCGACTCATGCAGATTCAAATGATGCAATATCAGAAGCACATTTTGGCACTGAAACTGTTCATGTGTTTGTGTTTTGTGTTTAAAATTAAAATGTAAAAATAAAATGTATGGTTTGTTTTTTAAGCTTCTCTGTGTCTGTTTGTATAATGGCACATGTTTGTATGTGTGCATTTATGTATATGAAAATGGAGACAACTCTATTGAAGCCTCAACAATGTCTAACCAAGAACAAACCTTAGCTCACTGACTCAGTTAACTTTAATTATGTGTCTCTGTCACATCATTAAACTGTGATTAAAGCATTCCTAATTTTTTTCTTTAGTGTTTTTTATTTCTTCACCAACATTTAAAAACTCCCAGAAAGGTGTGAAACTACACATGCATTTGCATCAAACCTTGCGTAGAGCATGAAACACCTCTTAGTGTACCACTTTCTGCCTCACTCCAGCTCTAGGCATGCTTTTTTGCCTGTAAATTTCGGGCCCCTATTTTAACCTCAGCTCCAATTTGGAAGCACTGATGAAAATGTTGCTCTGGGGCTACCCCATACTGACAGATATTACATTTAAATACGAAAGTGAAATATAACTTGCAGTAACGTTAGTACCCTGATGAAACTAAGACATATAGAATATTAGGGCAAGAGGTCTACTCAGGCTTGATATTAAAATTGTCTCCTTGGGCAGGAAATATGTAAGCAGAGGAAACTTCAAGCTAGTGGGCTTTAAGTGCACTGTGGCTTCACAGTGGATCTCAGCTTATGGTATAATTTTATTTTATTTTATACTCTAGCTCTCCTCTCAAACCACCCTTTTTTTGTATTTGTATTGCCATCATTCGTATTCCCCCTTTTATTTCTCTGTCTTTATTTTTTGTATGGACAATTTCCATTATTTCCATTATATTATTTCCATTATAATATAGTTAAATAATATTTAAGAGTCTAAAGAAGAGAGGCATGTGAGTAAATTATTTTCAGATTTGGCTTGCTTGGTATGTACAACAAACTGATAAGTATGAAGAAGAAGGTGATGACTGGCTCCAGGTGAGTAGAACAGGAGAAGGAAGGGGCAAGATGGTGGTGCTGGTCAGAGGACAGAAGATGGCTGCTCATAGGTTTGGCCACGTGTCCTGTATTGAGAACTCAGAGATCAGGTAACAAGTGGCATAAGCACAAAAGCAATCTAATGTCCAAACCCTTTCTCAAAAAGAAAACACGGCCCACAAGATGCAATCTAATGTCCAACCCACTTAACAGAGACAGAGATTCCAGAGAAGAGAAGGAGCAGACAAAACAGTGAAGGGGCAGATGGATAACCAAAGACTAAAGCCAGAGTTTTCAAAGATCAAATAAATAACAGACCTGCAGAGCTGAGTGTGGATCAGGCAAGGCAGGCCAGGCAGACAAAAGCAACTAATTCACCAGTCTGATCCAAAATAGAACAGCAGACCAGAGAGTCATCTAGGAAGTAGAGCAGACAATCTGGCAAAGTGAGAGTATTAGAAGTGCTGCTATAGGAGGTGGCACTGGTGAAACCAATCAACTGATTAGGTAGACGTAAAGTGACGAGGAAGAGGCAGTGATTATGTGTGGTCGCTCTCGCAGCAACGTTAAACCTAGCCTAGCTTTTGCTACCACACAAAGTATTGCATCAACCACTATTCCTAAAGTGCAATATAGATTTGTATTTTATCTCAATATTCTGTTATTTATATATTCACAGTTTTACTGTGGCTCTTCAAGTTTTAGGGCATAAAAGATATATGTATATATTTCTACCTTGTCTTAACTATATTATGTTATTTGCCATAACCATAGTATTTTAGTACTTACCTTAACCACATCATAATTGACATTCATATATACTGTAGAAAAGATTTTAGAAACTCTGCCACCCGTGGAAACTAATACTGCAATGTATGTGTGATCTACAGCCTTAAAAATCACACACGTATCCCAGAGCCGCACATACCCCTCTCTCTCTTTCCCATGCAGATAGAAAGACAAGTGAGGCTATCTTTTACCTATCCTTCTGTTTTTGCCCAAGATTGAGGCAAATTCTAATTCAGATTACATTTTAATTATATTTCGTTCATTCATTCAAACAGAGGAGGCTCACGTTGTCATGAGGACAAATAACCCAGGTGTGTTGCAATGATATACTGTACACATGTAAGTGGAAGGAGGAGGAGTTCTGCTGCCACTAGCTAGTGCATGTGAATATTCAAAGCATTGCACTCTTACATGCACTTATAAGTTGATTGGTTGGTTCAATACTATACAGAAATAGATAAAACTGCCTAGAATATATTTTTTTATTTATATCTTCACATTATATGAAATTCAAGAATTGTAAGAAAGTTGGTTGAGAGGGTGATCTAGACCAATGGCAATAAGGGGCTTACAGCTTTGGCAAGTGACAAAGTTAAAACTGACATATAGTACCATATTTTGTGCAATCTCACTGCACAAGGTGAAACTATTTTCTGGTAAAGTGACATTTCCCTAGGGAACGGTCAGGTCTTGCTCACCCTTTCACCTGTGGTATTTTACTCCCACAGTAGGGAGAGAGGTATCATAGGCAATCCAGCAGCACACAGCAATTTCGTGTGAAGACTGGCTACTTTACTGTAGCTCTACTTCCCTGACCTGGTCTGGCCAGGCAGAAGCAAACAATATGGACAGGTGAAGTGCATTGTCAGAACACAATTAGACACACCAGATTTGTGATGTAATCATCAGTAGATATGCCAAAAAATATTTTAAATCTCTATCACCAGCAATAGTAATAGAAATATATGATGCAGTGGTCCTCCCAGTTCATACAGTGCTTGTTATCTTAACAGCTGAAAGCAAATCGCTGGACACAGACACACACAGATATTGACATAATGCATTCCCTATAGCCCTTAATGCCTGGCCTTAACCCCAACCACAACCTAATTTTAACATTAACTCTAAATGTCTTAACCCTCACACAGGTTTTGTCAAGATGTCCTCACTCTGTCAGGGTATACTTTTTTTGGATCTCATTATGTGGCATGTAAAAGAACACACACACACGCAATTAAAGTTTGTCTGTCCTCTATATATCACTGAATGTCGTCAGGACTGCCAAATCCCACCAATCCTGTCTTTGTGTTCTAGTATTTCTTGAGGAAGCAGGGTACCAGACTGCAACAGCTGTGTGTATCATCTCATTTCCAATGGTTCTGGCAAGTACTGCCTGAAGCATTGCATTTAAATTGCCACAGAGATCTGTGGCAACAATTAACAGCATGATGAGCAGTGAGAGAATTATAACTGTGTTAATAAATGAGATTGCAGTAATGCAGAAAACAACTATAATTGTGAGGACTAAAATATCCAAATATCTGTGAATAATAAATACAATGATTATGGGAATTGTCTGTTTATGCAAGTTGAAATTACAGTAAGTGCCCAGAAAGAGGATATCAGCTCAATATGATCTGCCATTGGTGTTGAATCTGTGTTACCATAAAATTCATATTTAATTGCTCAATATTTGCACCTCTGACTGTACAAATACAAAATACAGTTTACAAAGGCAGCTTGCCGGAACTCTTTATTATGTGCAGTTTAAACTTTATAACCGCAGGTGTGTTTTTTGGAATTGTAATGGCCACCTGCCAGCAACAGTGAAATACATAAAGAGTATGTGACAGAATGTGCATGTGTGAAGAAGCAAGAGAAGAGGACAGAGCACAATGCCAGACCTTGTCTCAGTATATCCCCTAAAAATTCTTTATGCAACAGTCACGCAAACACACAGGCACCTGCTTTCCCCTCTTTCTTCCACCTTGTCCACCTCCACATTTAGAAAGTGGCATCCATCATTTCATGGCCACCACTTTGCCATTGTGTCCTAGGCAATGCGATACAGGAAGCATGTCAGTTTAGTGCAGTGTGAAAAGAAACATGTACCATAATGTACAAGCATACTTTGACACAAGGTATTTGTCTGAGCAACACACTTACACATTTTCATATACTGTAAGTAACTATAAGTAACATGAGTGAACTGTGGAACTGCTATAAATACTTAATATTAACTCTGAATAAGAAGTGGTATTCAGTACCACATCATCCTGGGAACATGCTGAAAGGTTAAATAAAATTATCATTACACATTTGTAACTAGGTCAGTCCCCTTAAGTAGGAAAAATTCCCAGTGGAAGTGCTTTTTAAAATTATAACTGAATGTTTAAACTTACAACATAATGTGTGATACACACATGCATAAATACACACGGGTACATGCAGCAACAATAGGGTGTGGTATTTAACGCTACTTTGTAAAAACAATCAAGCCTTAATTAGCTACACAGCACAGTACCATCATGTGCTCTTTCTACTGGGGCACTATTGAGAGCATCATCACTGGCTGGATCACTGTGTGGTATGGAGGCTACACTGCCTCCTGCCGAAGGAATTCATAGTGAATACAGCCAGCAAGATCATCATCAACTGCAAAAAGCTTCTACTGATATGTAATTTTTAGTATTACTATGTGTTGTTATAGTTCTGTATCGTTATAATTTGCATATAAGACAAGTCAATAAACATGAAAATGTGCTTCTTTTACCAAAGATTAGACTTCCTCATCAGCCAGTGAGCATTAACTTATGGCTTCTCCCGTGTGTCGGCCCTGTTTAAACCCTCCAGACAGACACAAGCTACGCTAGGAAGTATTATAACAAGGTTGCACCTGACATAAATATGCTGCTAGTATACCGCTAGCCTTGTTGGTTAAACACACCTATTTCATGTTATCAGCAAAGGGTGGGACCAGGGCTGGCCACCCCTGGGATTGCCAACACTGATCTGCATCTGACTGTTTGTGTGCTCTCCAAAGAAGGAAAATAGATGTGGTGTGAATTTAACAGGTTCACATATAGTGTCAGACCCAGCAGCCTTGTGAGTCCAGTCAATCTGGGGACAGCTTTGCCATTGTGTGCTTTACAGGTGTTTATATAGTAGGTGCAGATACTCAAAAAGCTGTATTTTAGTTCATAGAAGACTCCAAACATGTACAAGATGTGAAAAATTATATTACATATATCTTATATATACAAAATACATTGCATTTTAATAACCTAATGCAAATCTAATTTTAACCATAAGCCTAAAACCTAGTCTTAGCCCCCAAAACAGTATTTATGCCAACCACACAAACACACACACACTATACAGAACATTCTTATAGCTCACAGCTTGGTTACTTCAGCCTAGCTTTCAATCTACTGATTCAAGGTCTCAGCCTATGTGTGAATAACTAATTAGACACAAAGGGAAAACGAGAACAAGATGGGAAACAAGGACTACTGGAGAGAGGGATAAGTGAGGGACAAAGTGAAAGACAAGACCTTGACAAGGATAATTCTGCTTAAATCTGTGAAAATATGTACTTTAAAAGTGCTGTGACATTTTAAGGTCTTTAGACGCTATTGTATCCTTACATATACATGGGAGCGCATGCACAGACAAGAAACAAAATATTTGGTCTCCTATGTTCCTGCCTCTAATATTTATCTTTTGTATGCATGATAAATGTTAATACATGAATTCATAAGGCACTGCAATGTTTTACACAGATTATATCCCATGCCATTTTAAGCTTTAAGCCTTCATGTACAATATCTCTGTAAAAGACAAAGGACTAGTTTGACAGTTGTTCTATCTAAAGGAGGAAGAAACAAAGCAGCTATTGCTCCGTCACAATTTGTTCTGTTTTCTTCTGCCTTTATTGAATAATGGCACATTAGTTTTAACGCCCTATCTCACCAGACAGGATTCCAAAATTGCCGTAGCCTCTTTAAAATTTTCAGCTTTCAGTTGCTCTACAAGCTGTTGCAACACATTTGCTTCATCCTGATGAGGAAGTGTGTATTTGTAAAGTTTTTGGGGTTGATACAAAATGAACACTGTGTAATGCTGAATAGACAAAGAAAAGGATCATTCTATATCGTAGGAACAGATATTCAGGTTTCTGTACCACCCTGAAACCAAGTCTTACACACTATCTTGAACATACAGAGCTCAAACACAAAGCTTATGAAAAGATGATAGACGACTGCCTAAAACCATCAGTGGCGCATGGTGGTAGAAACAGGATGATATGGGGATGCTTTGGCAATGGGAGAGTAGGTGATCACCATGGATACCATTCCATGCTAAAGAGACACACAATTCTTTCTGAGCAACTGCCTGGGGATAACTTTGTTTCGCAGCAAGACAATGCCAATCTTCAAAATCTTTGTGGTTGTGTAGGAAGATAGATATTACAATAGAACAATAGAAAAAAAATAGCTGCTGAAAGTACAGATCTGAACTCTATCAGACTGGTGTGGAAGTTTTTGGACGAAAGTACAAATGCAATACAAATACATATCTGACAAAATACAAGAAGAATATATAGCCATATAACTTTTTTCTCGCTTAAATTTAGAATTCTTTATTTGGATATGTCTGTATCTAGAAGAATGATATAATAATATAATCAGATATTATATGATAGCAGCTATAGATTTGCATTGTAAATTCTCTAGAATATATACAATGACACCTTATCACACAGTATACACATCATGTTTTCAACAACAATCTGAAAACTTGCGTAAACACACACACACAAATACGGATCATCCACCTACAGCATCTAAATTTCAAACCCATATGCTGGAGTGCAGTTTGTATTAAAACAAACAGCCACAGGCTTTGTTGCCATCTGGTAGAACACAAAATCCATCTAACTCTTGATTCTGGTGTACAGCAAATCAGCAGACTAAATCAATGTTGTAGTTCATTATGATGACTTCTGAAAATGTATAGGTTGCATATTTGAACAGAACATACATAATATAATAACTAACAAAATATATCAACACTAGCAAACCTGTTAAGAGAGTAACAGATTTTAACAGACATTTGCAGAAGTAAATGGATAATGTAGTGCGCTATTTACATATGTTGTCAGCTTCATATTAAATGACTTCTGTCAATCACACAAAGTCATGACAAACTGGAACATTTAAAAAGATTAATTCCCTCTGAACATCTATTATATTGGTATAAGGCAACCAATAAAAACACCTATGGATGGCCATTATAAGGATATTTCCAAAAACATATTTGAGCTGCTGTAAAACATTCTTCTTCTTTTTTAACTTTGTGCTGTTCCCACAGGCGTTGCCACAGCGAATCGTCTGTTTCCACCCAACTCTATCTTGGGTATGCTCAACTCTCACAACAATTAACTTCATGTCCTCTTTTATCACATCCATATATCTCCTCTTTGGCCTTCCTCTTGACCTCTTGCCTGGCAGCTCCATCTCTAACGTCCTTCTACCAATATAACCACTATCCCTCCTCTGCACATGTCCAAACCATCTCAGTCTGGCCTCTCTGACTTTGTCCCTAACACAGCCAACCTGAGCTGTTCCTCTGATGTGCTCATTCTTAATCCTGTCCATCCTCGTCACTCCTAAAGAGAACTTCGACATCTTCATCTCTGCTACCTCCATCCCTGCCTCTTGTCTTTTCCTCACTGCTACAGTCTCTAACCCATACAACATAGCTGGTCTTACTACTTTCTTGTACACCTTTCTTTAGATTCTTGCTGACACTCTTCTGTCACACAACATGTCTGACACTTTTCTCCATCAACTCCAACCCGCCTGCAATCACCTCTTCACCTCTTCCACACTCTCCATCGCACTGGACCTGTTGATCCCAAGTACTTAAACTTCTGCACCTTCTTGACCTCAGCAAGCTGTAACCTCACAGTTCTACTTCCCTCTCTCTCGTTCACAGACATATTCTACTATGACTGACTTTTATTCCTCTTCTTTCCAGAGCAAACCTAGTTTACTGAATTATACAATGTCTTAATCCTGTTTTTCTGTCCTGCTTTTTTGATCCCAGTCCTGATTTCACCCTCAGCTTTCTCTCCCTCATTTTCCCTTTCTCTGTGCCCTCTCTACAACTTTGGTCAACCAGAAATATTAGAAGTAAGGTTATTCATCTGCTCCAATTATTATTATTATTTTCCTCACACTGTTTGTTTTCTATCTGGAGGGCTCTATAACATAAAATCCTATCAATACCAGCCTGCTGCCACAGCTGAATCTTACTCTTTTTCCCTCTGGTATCTTGAATTTCATCCCTGACCCTAAGCTCCAAAACCCTTGCAATAAACACCCACACACACTAATTTCCTCTAACACACAAAAATTCTCTCACAGTTGTCTATACATACACACACAAGTCTGTTCCAGCTGACACACACGATGATATGCCAACTGGCTGATTACTGGCAGTCCTATCTGTGCAAATATTTACCAGATCCCTAAATAACTGACAAAATAAAACATAAGCAGGGAATAAATTACAGAGGGAAAACACTGATCCCAAAAAGAACGAGAATGGTATCTACCAGTAGTAAATAAGTTGAGGCAATAAATGAGAAGAGTAAATTAGAGAAGATAAAGACAGAGAGGAGAACCACACTGGAGAAGAATGGGGGAAAAACTATGATGATATATGACAAGAAGGAAGGAGATGGAAAACCCAGACAAATCCTGTCTTACTGTAAATGTGTTTCTCCATTAGGCAACACCAACAGCATTTTAAGAGAAGACCAAAAAGGTTTTAAACAATTGAGGTTACCTTAGTTTTCACACAGAGGCTATTGTGGTGCAACAGTGTGACATTTGAACCTGAGGCATAGCAAGGTGGGGTGTTACCTGAGATTATCAGATTATAACAGAATTGCTTGAATTGTGTCACATCATGACACAAGTCACATCATGTCAGGGAAGCTAAATAAACTGGCAGTTGCTAAAACATGTGGATGAAAAATAGTGATGGAAAAAAAATAGTTCATGTCAAAACCTAGGGGAAGGTGAGCCACTGATTTTACTATTTTTTTGTCCATTCATCCATAATCACAATGCCACATTTATACTTTGCCCCAGACTATTGTCCTTCCACTTTGCTGATGCTACTTTATACAGAAGCAAAAGCTTGTCTGTGCATGGTAGAATGATTACTCTGCGTAGGAAACACTTCACCTTGCTTTAGTTTGTATGGGAATAGGCCATCACTGAGGTGCTGAACTGGCTAGTTGCACTAATGTCTCAACAGTGATGCACACTGTAAGGACAAATGAACCAAACACTTTGGCCTAATCCAGAACATCCATGTTACTAATCACCTCTGCACAATCAAACAGAGTTCCTGCAAGTAGGGCTAGGTTCAGCTCACAAGATCGACAATTCAAATAAGATCAGAGCTTCCTTACTTTAAAATGGGCCCCAACCACATGTGGTTTTTTAAAAGTGATGCTGCACTTTACACTAATTGAGTGGCATTTTCCTTAGGTGCCATGAGGTTTTTTCTCTTGCCTGCTGCAGGTTGATATTTTGATGGTAGATGCAGGGGATGAGAGGCACAGCAGGGGAAGTGTCACTGGCAATCCAGAGGTACACTGTGCTGTTGTCATTTAGGGATTGATGTTCCCATCCTACAGCATAAGATAATGACACTTACAACATGGTCTAATTCTGATGCTTTGTCAGTCCTTTGGTATTGCATACCAATACAAAAGGTAACCTTTGGCATCACTAGCTGACACCTTAAGAGCTTGACTATACAAAGCCATGGGAATGGTGACAATCATAAACAATCACAAACGGTGGAAACATCACAGTTTTGTGCAGTTTGTGCACTACAGCAACTTGGTTAGGGTTAAGTAGAAAAAACAGGGTTGTTCAGTACTGTTCTTTGGGAAAATTCTGCATATCGTTGATCCATCAACCTATTCCCTACGTTATCTTTATACCTTAATATGCTATGCAAAAGTGTTACCATATGCATTGCACTAGACATGAAATAACGATGTGCCTAGTGTATTTTTGTTGTTACTGGAAGTCCCTAGATGGTGATGAAGGGGTTAACAGTGTCGCCTGACCTCAAGAAGGACCTGGGTTTGATTCAAAGGCTTCTCCCACCATCTAAAGACATGTAATTAGGATAATCAGTGACTCTAAATTGTCCATAGGTGTCAGTATACATGTCTGTCAACATGTGTCACTTAATGTAAGTGACTAAGGACGTGTCCAGGGTGTACCCTGCCCTTCACCCAATAACAGCTTGAAAATGCTCAATCTTGACAGTAACTGAATATTATAAGTTTTACACAGGTTCTGTCTATTTGCTGGATGTTGTGTTGGATTGCAATAGTGGAGGCTGTATACACATTCATGTTATTATGTCTATTAATCTATCCATGAGTAAATTCAGGTATATTTTTAATTAAATTAACGTTTTTTTTATTTATAGCGCCAATTCACAACAAAAGTCATCTAAAGGCACTTTACAATGTAAGATTAAGACCTTACAGAATTTAACAATACAACTATTGTATATAATTATTTATTGTATCTATTGTGATTTCTGTAAGTCTCTGTATGAAAATAAGACAGTGACCAAGACCGGTTTATTTGCACTGTGTTTAGTTTCTGAACTTAGCAGCTTCTTTGGTACAGCCCAGTGTCAAGAATCAGGTTTTAAAGGTTTTTTATATGTTTATCTTTTAAAAGTTGCTGTATAAAAATGACACAGCATATTTATTCACTGATTCTGGTGTTCTATGGAGCTTTTCCCTAGAACCTAAAAAAGATTTTCCATTGATCATACCCACCTGTCAAGGAATAAAGCGCAATATTTGTGGTGTACATCAGTGCTTTCAATAAACATGTGCTTACTCCCCTAGCACCACCATCTAGCTACACCCTTTCATGTACTCAGGACAATGTTAGTAACAATAGGGTTAAGTTAAGCCTTGACAGGTGTCTGCATCATTTTGACTGCTTCAAAGAGTAATAGCACATATGTTGCTCCTTCCCTGCCTATAACGTCCAGCAAGGTGTCTTATCATAATGTTCAATTTATATTAGCCAGTGCTGAAATACTTTTCTCCATATAAATTTTAATGTTTAATAGCAATGTTATTTTATTATTCCAAAATAGTATTGGACAACAGTTCAGTGAATACAACTACTGAGTTTTATGCTTAAGGGAACTTAAAAATGATTGGCATTCAAACATGTCCATGTAAGTTTGGTTAATTTCATGTGTCTTTCTCAGTGTTTTAGATTGTTCCCTTGTTAAAATTCTACCAGAAACATGCATGCTCATGCACATTTTCAGTTATGGGTTGTGATCTATTGTGCAGCATCACGATGCCTTTGCCGACCTACAGGCTTCTGAAGTTCCTGATTTGCTGCCAATTCATATTCAGTCAGCATGGGAGAATGAAAAGGCAGAGACAGCTATAATACCACCTACTGTGTAAAGTGCACAAGGGACAAATACCCTGATCCCCAAGGTCCACAGAGCAATAGATTGCTTTTGCACAGATAAGCTAGTGCAACTGCAGCCCCCTTGTTTCTTTCCTTAACACTACACTGTTGCCATGTGGTTTTCCATTAACATCATACTTAGAATGTATGAATGTATAAATTTTTTCATCTTTTTTCAATCTTTTTTCAGCTATTTAGTCTTGATTACATAGACGATAGGCCATCCACTCGATGCTTATATTATTATTTTGTCTTCCTTCATCACAAAAGTGAATCTGACATTAGTGCCCCGCATAAAAAGATGGTGGCATATACCACTGGCTGAACATTGTAATTGTCTCCTGACATCCCTCTCAGGAGGAGCATATCCATCCAGCATTTTCAACCATCCAGTCACAATTTCTGTTACTCCTGTATCTGTTACAACATATCGTCTTGATAGTGGAGTTGGATCTCCTGTCTGCTTTAAGATTACAGTTCCTCTCATGAATTCCTGCCCGTAGTCCTTTTATTTCTGAAAACTGACTAAAGTACAATGGATTCAAACACAACTTAAACACTCTAGTCACTATAATATTAGTTCATCAGTTTGTGAGAACAGAAATCAGTTGGTGTGATGACCAGTTAATTTAATCAGTTAGTGCAATTACTTGTACCTGTAGCTCATTTCAAGCTCCATTACTACCAGCACTGTGCAGACATTTGTATTGATGGACTGTTCAACAGCAAGACAGACATTAAAGTGGCCATACTATGCTTAATTTAGGGTTTATATTTTATTCTGGGCATCCTTGTTACAGGGTTTTATTATTTTCAAGATTAGAAAGTGCAAATATATGTTAAAGTGTGTGTTTATTAACAGCCCCTCTGGTCTGACTTTCAAAGTCATTTTAGTTTTGATCTCTTTCTTTCCAAAGCAATATGAAACTAGAAAATAAATCTCATTGTTATGTAATATGTATGTTCCTTTCTTAAAATGATAATAGGTATATAATATAAAAAAACAGTATGTTTCATATTTCACTCATATTCAGTAGTATTTCAGTAAAGTACTGATTTAATTCAACTTTTATTAACTTGATGAACTCTGCCCCATTTAGCACACACAAGACCAAATGTCCATATTGTTAAGGTCTAAGAAAGGGGCTAAACTAAATTAAAATGATGGTGTAAGGTGATCAATACATGTGATCACTTTACACTTGGCTGTTTAAGTGGGCCATTTCAGGCTCTAGTAGTCTCACCGATAGTGTCAAAGCTACAATGAGGCCACAATGAGGTTAAGCAGCAAATAAATCTCTGGACTTGAATCTTCCAATCATTCAGATTCTGTTATTCTGATTACACACCCACCCACACTTCTGTTTATCCCTCCACCTTAACAGTGCCTTCATTGTCATGTTAGTAAACATCACTCAGTTAATATAGCAGCAAGATAGAGCAGTAAAGAAAATACATATAAAGCAATAAAAAAAAAAAAATAAAGCAATGGATCTTATAGCCATCTTCTTAGTAGAAATGTAACCAGAGTTGCTTGATATTGGCATTTTTTCTTATAGGGATAGTAACAGATATTCTTATCTCATCAGCATTGTCACCACTTTTACTTACCCTTGAGTCAATCACATTTACAGAGATGTTTGTCTGTTGAGTCTGTATAAACTCAACTATGGACTACAAATCTAAAGTCTGGAAACACTAACATTACAGGTTTTAAAAGAGAGAGAGGAAGCTTAAACAACTAATAACTCACCTGAAGGTGCCACACAGCCTGACTGTGGAGGCGTCTGCCAGTATCCTCCCATCCCCGCAACAGGTTTGGGTTCATCTCCAGCTACTTCTGTGTTTTCCACACACAGCTGCTAACAGGTCCACTAGTTCACATGTTCTCTTTTTTAAGCAAAGGAAATGTTACTTTTTATTGTTCAAAATATAGAAATTGTTTTCTGCTGCCCTGTTGGATATGTATACCCACTGCTTAACACCTGTTGACCACATAGTTTCTCTTATTGCACATTTTGTATTACATACCATTTGATTTGTTTGTGTAGGTAAAAGTAGGTAAGCAAATATTTGTTTTGTATCCTTGTTGTTGCATTAGAGTGTAATTCATTTTTCCTTTCCTCGCAGACATACAGACGGTGACAAAATTGTTGGTACCCTTCTGTTAAAGAAAGAAAAACTCACAATGGTCAATGAAATAGTATGAAACTCACAAAAGTAATAATAAATAAAAAAAATCACAGAAAATTGACTAATTAAAATAAGGCATTGTTTTTGAGTTGTGCTTCAACAGAAGAATTTTGAAAAAACGAACTAATGAAACTGGCCTGGACTGTATTAAACACAGAATTCTAAGATTAAAGTCAAAAGTATCATATCTAATATTATATGGCTTTTTAGGCATCTGTAGATCGTAACATTCATCTGCCCTAGGCTGCTCCGATCATACTGTCAAACCCCCAGCATACCACCTTTTCCTCACTGCGGCACGTTGTTTGGTGCTACAGTGTAGTATTGTCAATAGATATCACATTATATATTATATTGTTATGTGTTAATAGTAAATATCTTTAGTAAAATTACATTTTTGGGGACTGTCCAGTCTTGGACAGGACTTGCTGAAGGTCCGTGTCCCTTTTAA
>OMLM01011536.1:23942-61378 GCA_900302695.1 Helostoma temminkii | reverse complement strand
TTGATTTCACCACTAAATTGAAAGCAAGGTTAACAAAAAAAAAACTTTCTGTCTTTCTAATTTTCTGGTTTTGAAAAAGTAACACATACATTGATTCTTAAGGAAGAATTATGATATAACTACCTATTTTTTTGTTTGTGTTTTCACTATATTTCTTGCTGCTACACAAACATAATCCTACTATATTTACCTCGACTGGTGCAATTGCAGCGACCGATATCTCAGATTCAATCAAATTTTAATGTTATTTTTATATGTCTTATTATTTATTGAAGATCTGGGTAAAGTGAACCCTCAAATGTGGGGAAGAAATCCTAAATTCCTCGAAACATTTTGAAGTTCCAAAGGGCAGGTCTAAATACACTACCAGTGGTTCTGCAGACAGTTTAATCTAATTTTTAGTATAGAATTTATGGTTCGCTCTTGTTCACAAGTAAAATAGACATATTGAATCTTTTCCCTGAGGAATCTATAGAATCCTCAGTAACTTACAGCATGAGAATAAAAAAATGTTTTTTCATTATTTGGCTTGGAGTGCCAACTACAGCAGAAAAAAAAATTATAAATAAATAATTTGACTCATGTACGTGAGTGTGGCAGAAAACAGACATAATACACAGTATATTTTGGATAGCTGACTCATTTATTAATGTGAGAAATCTAACTTCGAACTGTATGTGTACCTTAAAATAAAACACAACCATTTACAGCAGCTCGATAATAACGTCTTGCAGGAAAACTTTAATTATATTTTGACTGTAAGCACGCTCCCTGAGAAAAATAAGAATTTCTGACTGAGCTTAAACCTGAAAATAGACAGAAGAAGACCTATGTCTATGAACCTGGTGTTTGTTGGCTTAGACTTGAGTACTGCACAATTAAATTCACAAGCTTTACATTTCACAAGTTAGCTAAAATCAGATCTATTTGACATTCAGTTTCATACATTTTCAAAAGGCACAAAGGCCATTTGTGTGGGCCCCTTAAAATGGAGGTACTCTAGCAAATGTGAGGCAACAGCTGTTCATTAGTCTGTAAAAATGTTATTACATTAAGATACAGTGTTAACAACTGAATAACACAAAATATATATACAACATATTATGCTAGCTTACATGCACCATATTGGTTTTATGAAGTGTATGCTATTTTTCCTCAGCTGTGCATATTCCTGAGGGAGGGGTATGGTTGCAGCTTCAATAAATGCACCATTTACTGATACACAGGCACAGTTGTTGAAGACACACACCAATGTCACTGCACATAAAAAAAATTATGTTTACCGCATGATCATTATTACATCACTGTTTTTAAGAAAAAGATGGCTCTGTGATGAGTGATCTACTTTTAATGACAGGTTGGCAGGTCTGGTGATTATAACCCCAGTTCCAAAAATGTTAGGACAAAAAAGAGGTCTAGAAGTCTACATAAAACAGAATGCAATAACTGCAAATGGTATAAACCCATATTTTATTCACAATAGAAGAGAAAATATTAAATGTTTAAAGTGAGAAAATGCACCAATTAAAGAAAAAAATAAGGTAATTTTAAATTAATAACAGCAACATGCCTCAAAAAAGCTGTTAACGTCCCTGTTTTTACGCATCAGTTTATTGAAAATAATAGCTAATCAGCAAAGAACACAGATGTCCTTTGACTTTAACTGTGAGGGGATGTCATCACTCAATAAAACAAAGTTATGGCATTATTTGTAATAACTGTTACTGCTACATTGACAAACTGACTAAAGATGAGAGAGAAAGAGAGTCTAGAGGATTGAGATAGGGCCATACTGGGTTTTATAAAGAAAACAAGATGAACTAGGCTGCTCCTCTAAAGTGCATCTTTGAATCTGTGTGATTATACAAAATGTAACTCCTTATTGATTGGATCCATAACGCATGACATCAGAGCTAGTAGTGAAGTAAAAAAAAACATGGAGGAGGATGTGTCAGGGATTGATGTCTGCAATCCTGCTGGGCCATGGACAAGGCAAGCCAAAAAGATTAACAACTGAGTCACAAGGGAAGACCAGGACAAGTGCCATGTCCTTGAGGAAAAAATGGAAGAGTAGAAGACAGGAGTGGTCATTGAAGAACAAATCAAATGGACTGCAAAAGAAGATGAGCACATAAAACATGTTTATTTAAGTGTTCAATTCAAAGACACCACACAGTGTTGTGTTTTTAGCCTTGTCCCCTCGATATTATTATATACTATAGATGATGATATATCACAGTCTTTGCAATTTTACATTGAGGAACATTATTCTGAAATAGTTTGACAATTTGTAGGCAAGGCTTTTTACATTGGTGAAACTCTGCTCATGTTTACTCCTGAGAGACTCTGTATAAGATGCTGTTTCTATACCACGTGCAGGCCATGTGACTGACCTATTGGCATGTAACATAATTAGTTTCAAAATGTCTTTTTTGGAATTGGGGTTGTAGCTTTCAGACAATTTTACACTAATGACAATGTACATCCTTGTTTTCGACCTACTGAAAGAAAGAAAGAATGAACCCTTACAGTCACACAATAGGGAAATTTTGCATTTTGGACAAGCTGCCCCTTTAAGGCGCCAAGTGTCAGGGGTTTTGGTGTCTTATCCAAGGACTCCTCAGCAAGTAGCCACAGGAGGACCAGGAATCGAACCTGCCAACTCTCAGGTTAAAAGATGACTACCCTACCAATTGAGTTGTGGGCTAATTAACATAGCTGCAACAGTACGTGTGGCATCACCATCACCAACTGCAGCATGCAAACAGCAAAAGAGAATGTCGCAATGAAAAGCTTGGAGCTTGTGTGCTTGCAGTTAAAGTGTAAAACAATACATTTTACCACAAGCTTGCCTTATCGTCCTTTAAACTGACATCTGACATCATGTGCATACCTCTATACGGCATGCTGTTGTTTTATACAGCTGTGTAAAAAATTGTTACCCCCCCTAATGATGCAGGTTAATAAAAACATAATAAAAGTCATATGAACATAGCAGGTCTTTTTGATCATTTTGCTTTGTTATGATTTGCTCATCAACCCACTGTGCTGGTAAACTGATGAGTGACAGTAGGGAGACACTGCTGGCCCAAATATCAGTGGTGTAACATCTTGCAACAGGCTGTGAATGTTTTTTCACAAACTCATGTTCAATAATGTTCAATAAGACAGTGTCAATGATGTGATGATGGCTGACATTGACATACCTGGATTCCAGCATGATGAGGAAGACGTTTCACTTTCCATCGAAAGGTTCTGGTCAGAACTGATGAAGCCTTATGGATGGAAGGCAAAATGTTTTCAAGAGCCAAGAAATAAGTCCAGTTGCTACTTAATAGAACGTCTGGGATAACCATGATCTGAATGACTGAGAACATTCACAGATGAAAAATCCAGTAGTTTCAACAATGACGCAATATACTGAGCAAGAGCTTCTGTTATTTGAACAGCCCGCGGGTTGTGTCTGAACATTTTTTCTTGCTTCACCAGTGTTTGATGCAGTGTTGGTTTGTCTCCCGCTCATTGTAAAAGTCATTGCAAACTCATTATACTGTGTCTTATGTGAACACTTATCTTAAAACATCTCCACACCACTTGCATTTCTCCACCTTCACCTCCTCGCTCACCCAACACAAACTTAACGCCCTGCCATAAAGTGGTATCGGGTGAGGTATCAGAGAAGTTTTTTCATGAGTATGAGTACATGAGGGGAACATTGAACATGATACCCAGTATCAGCAAACTGCCAAAAGCTGTGCTTTTACAGAGGTCTGCACACCTGCTGATCAATTAATCAAGGACCAATTAACACCTGCTTACAACTTACCCTCTTAAATCCTATGTATTCTAAGTAGTTTTTTTCTGTTTGGTAACATTTTGTTAAATAAATAATGGCACTGTAAAAAAAAGTTAATGTTGCTGTACATCTGAAGATGTATTTACCTAATACTAAGACCTTAGACTTTCACATGGATATAAATGCTAATCACCTTAGCATGTGCGCTCTGGTCCGAATCATTTGATGATTTTATGAACTTGAACTGTAGCATTTTCTCATTTCAGTTTCTTTTTACATAGAGCAAAATCCAAGCATACCAAAATGCATCAAGCGAGAAGGTCCTCTCTGCTTATTAGTCAGATACGTCTATCACAAAACAAGGAAATACAGGACTCCTCTTTCTGTGACATGGAGTAGTTTTTTTATGATCTAGGTTACTTGACTTGCACATTTATCTAACCGAATGTCTATGCGGCACTGAAAGTCCTAACCACTCATCCTGCATCATATTGTAAGTGTGCAACCAAAGAAATTGAACTTCAAATCAACTGATTCGGACTAAAGCAAACATGCTAAGGTGTGAGAACACCCTAAATCTACCCTTCATTACTAAAGTGGGCAGGGGCGGCACATGGTCAAGTGCAAATACTGGATCTATTTTGATTTGGGAAGACGTAGAACAGTTATGGGGCAGCACGGTGGTATAGTGGTTAGCACTCCCACCTGGTTTCAAATGCACTTATCGGCCCGGTGCCTTTCTTCCATGTTCTCCCCCTGTTTGTGTGGGTTTCCTCTGGGTATACAGTTAGGTCAACTAGTGACTCTAAATTAGTCATAGGTGCCAATGTGATATTAAATGGTTGTCTGACTCTATATGTCAGTCCCATGATAAACTGGCATCCTGTCCAGGGTGCACCCCATCTCTCAGCCAATGACAGCTGTCATTGGCTCCAGCACACCCGTGACCATTAAAAGGAAAAGTAAATAATAGAAAAGTCACAATTATTCATAGGTAATTTCAGTCTGTTTCAAGGCTTTTACTTTATAATACAGTAATGTGCTTTTGATATTAAAAAAAAAAAGAAAATGCAGTCATGTAAGAGGTTGGCATCTCTGGAACACTGTGTTTTTTCTGCAAGTAAGACAGTGAAGATTTAATAGCTTCCTATTATTTAATGGTTTTAACCTATAATGGTTCTTTTATTCAGTGAGATGTTAAGCACAGAACTTTCCTAGTGTATAATGTTATTTTGGAAGTCTGTGTAACATTTTGATTATTTTTTATCCCATATAATTTTAGCCTATATATCATTGGCTGTGTGAAGTGTTTTGCAGTTGTAGTCATTCATTTAGAGGTGGTGAAGTACAATAGTCCCTTCTATAGAACACAAGTGACACTGAGCTCTTATGCACTCTTGTGCTTTCTGTCTTGCTCTTCTCAAGAATACAGTTGACAGCTGACTTGCTGGTGGAAAGCACCAAAATCTATTGGTTCTGCATTCACAGACTAAACCACGGAAAAAAACAAACCCGGATCTACAACGCAGTATGATATGAATAGCACACAGTTTCAAGAGGACACAGTGAGAGACAGCTGACAACTAAGCAATTACACCACTACATGTGGCATTTAACACCTCTATAGAAATTTCATTTCACAAAAGAGACCATGTACTGTATGCTAGTTCCTGGGTATAATAGCTACTTTAAACTAAAGTCAGGGCACTGGTCTCCTGCTCCCCGTGACTGTAGGGCTGACTCCTGCATTTGGTGAGATGAAGGGAAAAGCACATGCAATTAACTGCACATCAGCAAGACAGATAACTGATTGTTGTATATTCATAGCTTGTGTGAAAACTGGGTTAAATTGTTCTAGTCAGTTAATGTACTTACCTAATGTGCTTTACTTGCAGTATGGAAAGGCTCAACGTTGACTATTACAATAAATACATATATATTGATAATCAATAACAATAAATACAGCAATGCAATTAAAGCGCAAAAGAAAGTACAAATAAAAGGTAGGAAACACTAACAATCAGATAATCACTTAAACATTAACTTTTATGCAAAATCCACTTTTTAGTCAAGTTTATACATTGATACGGCTTCTAACCTGCTCAGTATATGTAGACACATAACAAGCTGGTTAGAAGTGCACCTTTATTTTGTAGAATTCAGCCCTCCGTTCAAAATGTACACCATTTTTTATTTACTGTATATCGACGGCTGTCATTACTACAGCAGTGTCACACTGCAGACAGCATAAGACAGTAGTAAAAGGAGCAGCAGACAGTGCTCACTTGTTGGATGTACGGATAAACAGAGAGGTTCTTTTTGTACTCCTATACTATGCTATGGGGTGTTTGTGTTTGTGCTCTCAGTGAGCAATGTAGTAATGAATAAATAATTTAACAAAATAATTTTGTTGTCCATCTTGCACATATGACATGTTTATTATCACTATAAATTGGAAGGGACTTGCCTTTACTGAAGTTAAAGTGGAAATACAGAATTAGCAGTTAATCTCTGACCTCAACTGAGTTAATCTCAGTTGAGGTCTATTTAAGGTCTATTTATCTACTGATTTCTCTTATTACAGGTAGATCTGGCTGTAAGAGACAAGGGTTATTGATCAAACATAGTAACTAATTTACGAAGTACATTTTGATATTTTTTATTTAACACCTTGAATTGAAATTAAAGTGGATTTAATATTATACTATTAGGTGTAGCAGTATTTAATATTATTGAACTAGGGTTAGGGTTTGTTGTTTTATTTGTTTACTGGAAACATTTGATTGCAACTGTATTCAATTACGTGCCTGTGTGTATGCTAATGTAGCTGCTTATTTTCTTGTATCTTGTAATGTCACCTCCCTGCGCTTACCTATCTACATTGCACTGCTGTTGGAACTCCTGCCTTCCTTTCCTTTTTTTTCTGTTTTCTTCATCTGTAGGCAGGTGCTTGTCTGGTACTGACAAAGTAATGAGAGACAGGATGTGCACTGACTATTGAAAAACTGGCCACTACTGCACATGTGGAGGTGCAAGACAAAAAAGAAGATAAGAAAATAAAAAAGAAAATAGGAAAAACTATAAAAAACTAAGAATGAAATGGATACAAGTGTAGAAGAAGAGAAAAATTTTGAGAAAAGCAGCAAAGTGGGAGCTGTAACTCAGACATGGAGACTCTCAGGATGACAGACACCACCAAGGACAATTTCAGCATCAATAGCAAGAATCCCTTCGAGAAAATTGAGTTGCTGAGAGAGTGAGGTGGCTGATGCTGCTAATTGCTTAATTTCAGGTTTACTGTGTAAGCATCTGCAATTACATACAAAGTGATGGGCAACCTCCAACAACAGTGGGAAGTGAACAGGGACTGTTTTTGTTGTCAACAAATTCTGTTGCTATGTAGATATTGTGATCAAGCTCTTCTTCTTTTGACTGCTCCCTTTGAGGGTCACCACAGTGGATCATCCGGCACCATCTCACTGTGTTCACTGTGTCTTCCTCCGCCACTCCAACCTCCACCTTAACTGTGCCATGAACGTTCTCTTCATCCTTCTTCTTTTCCTTCTGAAAGCTCCATCCTAAGGATTCTTCTTTCAATATACTGCATCCCTCCTCATCCCTCATCTTACCCAAAATATATAAGGCCCAATCCCATTTCCCCTTCCCCTACCCCTACACTTTGCCCCTTGAAACAGGGTGGTAAGGAATAGGGCTGAAAACATTCCGTTAAGAAATGAGACACACCTACTATATGGTTATATGTCATTGTGCGGTGTCAGTAACTGATACGTAATAAACGCAGGGAGTGTTCACATCTTCCAAGGTGGAGCTGTCATCTGTGGTAATCTCCGTTGTGTGGACTATAGGCATTTGTTTGCATTTGTCTGCCACTAAACAGCAAGTTGCAGTCAACACAAAAGCCCTTTTCTTTTATAACATCAAGTATCATTGATTGTTACCACAAGAAACATTACTTCTTACTAGGAAAACACGGCGTCACATTCCACTGCTATGCTGATGTCAGCTATATGTGAGACTGAAACATTCCTCTCTGATACTTCCATCTGCTCTTACATCCTGCCTGGAGGAGATTAAAGCATGAATGTCAGAGAACTTCCTTCTCCTTCTTGTTGGCACCCCCTATCAGCCTCGCTCTTCCCCCATAAACTGTATTACTTATTCTGGCCGCTCCATCACTCTCTCCCGTTCTGTTAACAACCTGGGGGTCAAGCTTGACCCCAGGCTGTCATTTGACACACATGTCCACCACCTCTGCATTCCTCCATATCAGAAACATGAGCTAAACTCCTCCCCTTTCTCTCCCTCTGTGTTATGCCAATTTGCTTTCTCCTCTTCAGTTCTCTACCACACTTCCCATTACTTTAAACAGTTGAACTTAGACATCATGATCAAGATGAAACAGTGGTTTGATGGATGCTCCTGTCCAATGTGTCTTATAGGGTGGTCTCAAACCTCAAGACCCGGGCTGTTACATCAAGCTTGTGTTAGACATTGCAGTCTTCCAATAAAAGAGAACTTTTAAATAAACACCAACAACAATAAATTCACAATGTTTTCATTATACTACCCTTTACTGAACATTTATTAAATGTTATTATAGCTAAATGCAAGCCTCACAAGGGCAATGAGTTGTAGCTGTGTTAGCACTGAAATGTCAGAGTGAGCCTTTTTTCTTTGTTGTCATCTTTTTTCACAGTGACAGACACTTAGCTTAATGGTGCTGCTCGAGAATGTAGAGCAGAGCTCTTGTCTTTTCATTTTGAATCTCATTTCAAGTGAATTTGTACAAGTACAGGACCGATTGGACACAATTATTCAATGCAACTGATCAATATGTGTTTACTGACAATATGTTTTCTCTTATAAAGACCAGAGACATATAAATGCAATATAAATGCATTCTGAATTTAAACTAGACTAGTAATGGCTAATAATTCAGATCATCATAACAATTATGTTCCTGACCCTAATGGAAATATACATATAAGTTAATATTAAGCCTGCCATGTGCATATACATATATACATAGTTTCATATACAATATAACGACCTGTAGCCTTAAGCTGGTCAAAATTAAAATTAGTAAAGAAACTTAAACAAGTTTTTCTTAGTAAACCTTCAAAGAGAAATGTCAGAGTGTGCGACTCTTGATTTGCAGCATGAACCAAAGGTTAAGATGGAGTTTGCAACAACAATATTGATTTTGAAATGTAGTGTTGCTGAAGTTTAAAAATATATGTATACATTTATTTTACTCAATTCACGTGCCAGCAGAACTTTAAGTAAATTGAAATATCCATTCTGGTAATTTTACGCACAGTTCACTTATGTATCACACACTGCTGGTACTGTGTGATGAAAAATATGGCATTTTTTAAAACATCTGCAGCATCCTCAGCATTTAAAGAGACAGAAATAAACTCAGTGGTACAAAGTTTCATAAGTGTTAAGGTGAAAACATGTTCCTGCAACATTGTCATAACATGTCTACACTTTGGCATCATTGTAAGGAGCTCCACAACATTTAATATACAGTATGTATCATACAAATAAAATACAGTGTTTGGATTCAGAGGTATTGCTTGTGGTATATCACTAGATTTTTCACCTGAAGAGCCTCCCTAGCTGTGGCTCACTAAGCTGTCTTTTCTTTTTTCATATCCAGTAGTGTCAATTGCATAAGATTTGGATTTTTTTTCCATCCGAACAATGTGTGTCTCTTCTTCCTAATCATGACAGCTTCCAGAGCACCAGAAAAGACATGCAATCACCTGACAAGAGTAATAGTTATGGTCCAATACCTGGAATATGCCAAGTGTGGAAACAAGTTTCAAAGAAGTGCTGCTGTTATGGGGTGGCTGTCTTGGTGCATATCAGAGGGCGTCTTTTGAACTGTAGTATGACTCTAGTTGTTTTTTCTGTTATTTGGAAATTTCTGTTTTTAGTTCAAAATATGCTCCAATGTGTAAACTGAAATCATGGTGAATTATGGAAATTGGTTACTGTAAAAAAAACTTGACCACACACTGGCTGTACTAATCTTCAGATCTGTTGGTAGCGAATTGCATTCACCTTGTGTGCAACCTGCTCCCTGATTTGATAGCCAGAATGAAAAACTGAACTGCTGTAGTTCCCTTGAGAACCAGAATTGAGAACCACTGAACTAGAACTTCATTGAGATGAGGTTACCTGTAACTCACCAGAGACAAATGGCTGCAGCCTTTCTAGCTGTGCTGCAGTACAGCCTATATTGTACTGCCTAAAGACATATGCTGAAATTACTGGGTTTGTTATGAAACATCCTCTGGAGACCCACCTAAGAAAAAAAATATGACTTTATTTGTATGAACAGCAAGCTGTGTCTCAGGCTGACCCAGCAAGAATAAAAATAGATGAAAGTAGCAGGTATACAGGGTCTGGGCCTTTCAAAACTAAAAACATAAGGGTGGCAGAGTCTACATCATCTGTTCTATTCATAGTGTTACTGAAATAAAATTCTACTTGACATTAAATTAAATACATTATAAAAACACAAGAATTGCAAGATGGCTTTTATACATACCATGTGTTTACAGTAAGCATGGGTTCACAGCACTTCCAACACAGGCTGTCATTACAATCATCCTCTAGGCCCATTGTACTAGTGATCATGCCATTTACTTATTATGCTATTCCCACAGCCATCCTTATAAAATGGATGTTAGGGAAACATTGACATACTGTCTATGGTTATATTCTAGAAAATGCCAGTGATCATATTGAGCAAAGTGTCTTGCATATTAGGTATTGATCAAAAACAAACCATCATTTACCTGCCATCACCACACCATCCTTGTGGAGTTACATTGTTGCATTGCCATCTTATAAGCTGCATAAAGAATTTGAGTATACCAAGATAAGCAGCACTATACCATAAATACAACGTCCTCGTCGTAAATGGTACATTGGTAATATTGGTACATCTAAAGAGCACAACAGTGGGTACACTTCATCAGTTATATTTGTGTTATATTTATTTATTTTTTTATTAAAATCATGTTCATTTGAGGTCAAAACAAGCAACTAAAATTTTTACACTTATTTGAAATACCCAAAAATCTGTTGCATTGTTGCACTAACTGATGGGCGAGCTATTTAACATTTTTTCTTAGGATTAGGCTGCATTCTTGGAGGTTACTTGTTGAGAACGTCAATATTCTCTGTGTGCCACAGAGATTAAAGGACTCTGCACACCTTGAAGTGGTAGTGTGTGTTTTCCATGTTATCTGTCACTGTATGTCATTGTTTATGGTTAATGCAGTTGTAAAGAGTGTAATGGTCATCGTTTGTGCATTTACTGTATTTTTTTCTGAATGCATAAAGCATTATAATGTGAGTAAGGATGCAGAGCAGAGCAGCATACCCTAATAGCTTTGAAAAATTCTGTTTTTATGCTGTAGCAAGTCTTTAAAACACTGAACTCCCTGCATCATCTAATGCCACAGCAAACATTTACTTAAACAATTTTTGACATTGTGTGCAGTTTCCTAATCAGCTTATTTGCTTTGCATAGACGAGTCATCATGTGTCACTAAAATGAGCTCACTTCATTCTCATTATTTGTATTCTTTTCTACTTTACTTCAGATTCAAGCTTAATGAATTACTTAACTAATTAGCTCACACCTGTCATCACCTTACATAGGATATAGGGGCAACTAGGAAAGAAACAACTCTGTGGTTGTGTTTTTATATTACCTTTTGACAACATTTCTTCACATGCATGCATCTTGTACATGTATATTTTAAATGTATCAAAGACAGAACGAAAGCACTCTCCTCAGGGGCTGTACTCTCTCTTTGACATTAAAGAGAGCTATTAGTAGGAATTGCATAGAGGGAGTCATTTTACCACAGTAACCTGGGTATGTGGAGATAAACGGTTTAGCAGTGACTGTCATTAATGAAGACAAGCTCATTTCAACTCAAATTATCAACGCCTCTCAAGCTATGAAAGCTGCCTTCTTTCAGTGTGTGTGTGTGTGTGTGTGTGTGTGTGTGTTATAATACCAAATGGCCTTACAAGGATGGAAAGGAAAGGAAATTTTGTCATGACATTTTGCTGGTATTTATTATAGTAACTGGGCATATTATTGTTACATACATTTAAAATTTAGAATAAGGATGAGTTTGTTTTCATTTCATAGGAATGAATGAACGAGTATTAAAGTAATTGTGTTATTTAAAAGACTAGACTCACTATAACACATACATTAGTCATAATTCATCTATCTTAAGTATCTGTAGAACCCAGTACAATCAGGTTACAACAGGTAATGTTATAAAACTCAGGGCCTCTGTGATTGGCAGAAGGACAGCACAAGAAATATGAAATTGCTGACAGCGCGTCAACAAGATCTACAGCATGAGATAATATTTTCAATCATTGTTATAAACCAGGGTGCCACTGAATGATTTTCAGTGATTAAGCCAGCTCTCACTAAAACCACATACACTTTGTTCATGTTGACCCATGTTGGCTCTAGGATCCACTCTGGTATATGTTATTTGCTGTCTAGCAACAGCATTATCATTGTTGTTAAATAATATTAAATCAGTTTCAGAGAATTTAGGGGATAGGGAAGGTCTTGATTTAAATTCATATACTCACAGCTGCTGCAACAGTTGCAAAACATTATTTTATCTATTTAACATTTTTAACATTTATGTTATTATTGCCTCACAGCCAAACACAACTGTATTATAGCCCACAATATGTCCAACTAAAGCAGGGCACACAATACTCTGCATAGTGATGTCGGCCCATATGATGCATTGGCACAAATAAGAAAGACATAGGTCAAACTGTAAAACATGAGCTGCCGGTTTTCGATTTAGCCACGAATATGTTTATCTGATCATCTTTGTTTTCAAGTTGGTGACAATGGTGACATGTAAAACCTAATTTAGTTCACACAGTAAAGGGCCAGTAGTATTTACACAGTTCTGCTTCTTGTGCATAACATCAGAGAGTAAATATCATTACGAGCTCATGATCTTAAGGTTTTAACCGTGTCTGCCATGAGCCATGTACATATTATCACTCACCTACTTCACAGGAGTCGCAGCATCATGTGCTATAACATAAACTGTGGTAAACTACTGCTTGCCAACAAACATGCTTATAGGCGGAAATGCTGTGAAGAAAGCAGACACCTGCACCATCTAATGTAATCCTATACAGCAAATCTACCAGTTTTTACTTTCACAAGGTTTTTCAAATTTTGTTAAAACTGTCAGAAAAGGGAAAAATTCTACTTTAGATTTATTACTTAGGTCATAGTGGTTGGTGGAGCATAATAATAAGAGGTGTTTCCTAGGCTTTGGCCCCTATTTACATAGGAGCAAGCTGGAGAAATCTCTGCACACAAACATGACAACATGAAAAATGTTTTATACAATATGTCAATATGCTCGTGAACAAACTGCTCACAAATTGCACACGCACTAGAAAGCAGTGCGACTATAACCTTACTAATGTTAGCTGTTAGCATCCACTCTAAAGACTCTTCCACTGATTTTTTGTCTGATAGCAACCAACAATCAGATAAAAGTCACTGTAATAATAATAAAAATAATACTCATGCTGCTGTCTCATCATTTTGAGGTCAGATGTTTTGATGTGAGCTGCTGTTGTGCTTTTGTGGTAACATTTCCTTACAAAAAAGAAGTATACTAAAGTTTATTTTATTAAGTAAACTTAAGTATACTTCAAATATAGTAAGTATACTTATTTGTCAGTTTACAGCAAGTATACTTAAATACTACTTTGTCTAGTATACCATTGATAAGTACATAAAAGTAAAGTATACTTGCTTATTTTTAGTTTGAAAGAATAATATAAATAGTACACTTCAGTATACTTTTTTTGTAAGGGTTAGGCCACTTGAACTTTACAAAGCATGGAGAACCATTTTTTAGGTCTCTGTTTAAAGAATTCCACACTTTAATAACTTTCTACTTTTTAAGAAAAAGGTGCATTTTCAGCCTGTGTGGGAGCGGAGTTTATTCAGTTTATTCAACTGATCATTACTTGCTTACATGAGTGTACAATGCTTATCAGAGTCTCCCTCTCTCATGTAACCCTGCCAGTTAAAGTGTGTTTGATGTATATTAGTATGCTGTTTGCATAAACTGGTCAAATTCTGATCAAGATCATCTTTACATTTATGCCTGGCTGTCTGATTTTTTTTTTTAAATGCTATCCAATTATCCATAGTTGTAAATGTGTGCGTGACTAGTTATCTGTCTGTATATGTCTGCTGACAACCTGTCCAGAAAGTACCCTGCCTCCAGGGTAAGCTCCAGCACCCCATCGACCATTAAAAGGAAAAGTTTTTAGTATAATTGATGGATGGATGTTGGTCCTTCAACAGTCTCTTTCTTTTTCGACAAATATGATTTTGTGTCTGTCAAAATACACATATTAGCACATAACAGTAATTGGACAAATATATGTTCTCTGTTTGTGATCCTCTAAACAACTGAATTTGATCCACTGAAAAACATGGACTGTTAAACTGCTTTACTGGCTAATGTCTAATGGCTAATGACAGTAATGACTGTCTGAGATTTGGGACCTAAACATGTTTGGATATAAACTAAGTGGTAAATGTAATGTATCAGTTACCATAGAAACCATATCATGTGACATTCTGGAGTCTAGAGTAGAACATGACAGACACTAGAACATTGTGACATCACTGTTGTGTGGACATAGAACTCCAGGTACCAGGTCTTAAAACACAGACCAGACTTTGGAAATTCAACGTAAAACATTATTGTGTAGAATAATGACGTCCAAATCACCAAGCGCTGTTCAGTGTCGGGTGTCCAGTAGAAAACTGGGTGAGTAGTACATACACAATCCAGGCAAAAACTGCAGATAATGCACATTCAACACATGCAACACACAAAATGATCTTGTCTTATCCTACAGGACCCCACCCTGACCCCGTCTTATACTGTAGTAGATTGAAGAGAGGCTCAGAGGAGAGCCTTGAAAGAGCCAGAAAAAGGAGCAGGACCTGTCCAGATTCCTACGCGGGCTCCAAGTACGAGGAGCCTGAACCCAGTCCTGTCTTAACGTACACTGGCCACCCTGAAACCACAGGTTCAAAGAGACACAAATTCATTTGGTTACAACTTTGTTCTAGTATGTAAACGCTGAACAGAAAGAAGAGATTCAGTCTTTTTTTGTTCACATTTAGACAAAAGCTGAAACTGAGAATCAGTAACTGAAGTTAGCTCCTCAGATCATTAATCTGAGTTTGTATTAACTCCTCATACTCAGCCACACGTAAAGTCATCTTGCTCATGTTTCTTTCTGTTCTGTCATCAACTGCATCAGGATCAAAGAGCAGCAAGTCCACATCTGATGAGAGCAGAGAAGGGACCCACAGTCACTCTGTGGACACTCAGTCTTTCAGTGGACACAGATCTTTCTCCACACAGGATGCTGGAACACCAGCTTCTATTAGCACTGAAGGTGACGTGAAGAAGAACAAGAAGAGGAAATCAAATGACAAGACTCAGGAACCCAGGAAGAGAAGCAGAAAGACCCCCAGTCTTTGTGAGGGTACCAGCCACCAAACCATCACTCCAACATCCTCCTGTGACAAACCTGGCACCTCATCATCAATAAACACTGATCCTCCTAACAGCAGAGGTGAGATCCAAATAGCTAAACTTGAGTGATGAAAATGAACCAGTGAAGCTCAGTGATTAACACACACACATTCATCAGTTTGTTTTAGGAGGATTTAGTTTCCCTTGGACAGACTCAGGCTATATATGCTTAGCTAATCTGCTGCTCTAAGCATTAACTTAGCGTCTTAGTGAAATCAGTAAAATGTGTTAACAACTAGAAACAAAGTCTTTGTGTTTTGCCTCTGCAGCTGCTTTTATATCCAAGTACGAGGAGCATGGTCTGTTGGGTGTAGGAGGCTTTGGTAGTGTTTATGAAGGCTACCGCAGACACGACAACATGCCTGTAAGATTTAAACACACCTGTGTGATTCCAGTATCCCCTGTGTCAGTAACATTAACTAAGGAACATCTGTTTTTCTGTCCTGTAGGTCGCCATAAAACACATTGCTCAGTCAACTGTTAAGCGCACAGCCATGGTGAGTCAAAGAGAACATCCACACATGTTCCTCTTGTACCTCATAAAATCTGAAAGTTCACACTTTTTACTATGCAAGTTTGTTGACATGAAGTTTTTGTTATTTCTTGTGTCACCTTCACTCTGTGTCTACAGTATCTGCACACTGAGATTAAAATGGTCCCTCTGGAGGTCGCACTGATGCTAAAACTCAAACCGGCAGAAGGAGGAACCAGTGCAACTGTGACCCTGCTGGACTGGTACGATCTGAACAACGAACTGATTCTTGTCCTAGAGAGGCCACTTCCCTGCTTAAACCTGTTGCAGTATGTGGACTCTAGAGGGTCTGTCCTGCAGGAGAACGAAGCTAAAGTAAGTAGCTAATGGCTGCATGGGTGTTTCTGTGTGTCCACACCCAGCATGTCCAACACTCAACATGTTTCTTTTTCTCTCCCCCAGATCATTGTCAGGCAGCTAGTGGATGCTCTCATTGAGGTCCACTCCAAAGAGGTTTTCCATGGGGACATCAAGATGAACAACATTCTGATTGAAACCAGCTCTGATGTCCCCCGCGTTCGTCTCATTGATTTTGGTTGTGGAAAAAACCTGACAGAAGGGAAATACACTCTAGAAGAAGGTAGGCGGTCTTATTGTCCTGTTCTCAGTGACAAGTAAACACCTTGTCTGTCCTTTTCCTCAGCCACTGACCATTTCACTTTGTCTCTGTGTATATTGTAGGTACCTATGAGTGCTCATCATCTGAGCCATTCATGCGTAGTTGGTACAAGGCCATACCCACTACTGTGTGGCAGCTCGGTAAGGTGGTGTTTAAGATGCTGCATGATGACCTTTCATTCGGCTACAGCCAAGGGATCCTCAGCAGAAACCCCCCCATCAATGACAATCTTTCAGCTGGTAAGTCCCAACAATACACATACAGTCCACTAATACAAAGGACAGTGTTTAACACATGCGTCCTGTTTGTCTGTCCAGACTGCAGAAGTTTTATACTCAGCTGCTCACCTAGATCCACCCTGGAAACACTGAAGGACCACCCTTGGCTGATGTGATCCACACTCGACCTCCCAGGACCACAAAAGAACTTCAAGACCACAAATAGACCACCCCAGGACTAAGAACTTCATATGAATCTCTCAGGAACAGCAGTGGGCCTCAGGAAACTATGAATTACCCCATATAGACCCTAAGATGGACCTTCAGTTCCTCAGATTCAGAATAATACTGGGCTGATCTAACCACATTTCAACTTATTTCCATTTCCACTGATTTCCTCCTCTCTCCTCTCCTATCTTTGTATCCTCTTTCTTTCATAGTTCTGCTTCATCCTCTCAGACTCTCTTTCTCTCTATCTCTATCTCTCTGTATCTTTCTGCAAGTATCCTGGCCTCTGAGCTGTATGTCTCCATTGTGCAGTTGCTGGCCCAACCAACCCTAGTGTCTGCTGCTTGTTGTTCTTTTGTTCCCTGTTGTTCTTTTCTCTCTCTAGTTTCCACTCACCCCAACTGGCCGAGGCAGATGGCCACCCACAGTGAGCCTGGTTCTGCTAGAGGTTTCTTCCTGTAAAGGGAGTTTTTCCTCTCCACTGTCGCCTAGCGCTTGCTCAAGTGGGATTTTCTGGGTTTTCTACATGGAGATGACTTATGTTGTGATTCGGTTCTATATGAATAAAGTGAAATGAACTGAATTTCCTAGTCTGATATGCTTGGAAATACCAGCCCTGCTATAGTTTCCATAGTAGAATTGACACTGATATACAACCTCAAACGAACAACATTTTGTACCGTGCCATGATTTATTTAACAAAACTAAAGCCAAGAAGAAAAAAAGTAATGCAAGTAAAAAAAGGTGTCCCCTTACTGATTCCATAGAATTTAAGAGGGGAATTTGCAGCCAGGTGCTGTTAATCATCAGTCTTTAATTAAATGATCAGCAGCAGGTGTGCAGACCTCTATAAAGCAAAACATTTGGCAGTTTGCTGGTCTGCAGCATTCAGGTGTATGTTAGCAAAATGACAAGAAGGAAAGACATACGGTGCTGCGTATTTGCCATCTTCCTGATTTTAATTTTTTTGCATATTTATCACACTGATTCCAAACATTAAAAATAATCAACATAATCAGCATATTTTTATATTAAACAAAGATAACTCAAGTAAATAAAGCATACAGTTTTTAAAATGATGACTTCATTAATTGAGGGAAAAAGCTCTTCAAACCATCCTGGCCTTATCTGAAAAAGTCATTATAGCCTAATGCTAATAACTGGTACCACCAGATGATGTTTTTCGCAAATGTGAGATGAGCCTCTGTGTTCTTTTTGATCAGCAGTGACTTTCACCTTGGAACTCTCCATTGGATGCCATTTTAGGCAAGTCTCTTTCTTATTGCTGAGTCATGAACACTGACCTTAACTAAGGCAAGTGATAAAAAATTAAATCCTCGTCAAACTGCATTTCTTTCACAGTACTAGCAATGGTTTCACCAAAGCAATTGTTGGTGCACATCAATCTGATGAGTTTAAAAAAACATGCAATATGGAGTCCAGTGTTCTAGATGAGAGGACAGTTGCTAATCTTTCCAAGAGTGTGTGTCCCAGCACTTTTATCCCAGGTTCAGAGAAATACAAAACACCCAAGACCTACATTTCAGACCCTACAGGCCCCACTAAGTATCTTAAATGTTAATGTCCATAAATGGTAATGTCCATGACACTGATTAAAACTGATTTATGCAGTATGACAACAATCCAAAGTACCCTAGTGAATCTACATCAGAATGACTGAAGAATAAAAGAATCAGTGTTTTAGAATAGCATGTCAATATATTTTTTCTTGTTTTTTACGTTTGTTACAAAAAAAGAAAAAAGAATTATAAACAGGGGCACTTATTTTCACACCTGACTGTAAATATTTAAAATGTTGTTTAATATGTAACAAAAAAGATTAGGGACATCTCTGGAAAGGGGACTTTTACATGGGCATTGCGAACTTTTCAACCAAACATGAAATTAGAATTTTCTGTGGAAATCTGAAAAAGGCAAGTTTTAAAATAAAGGAAATAACTGTCAGCTTAGAAACTGCAAAAGAGGACAACGGAAAACAATTAAAGTGGATGACTAATAACTTCTGTCCATGGTTAAGAAGAATCCTTTCACAACATTTGGTCAATGCTGAGAAAAGTATCAGGATGTATTTTGAAGTTATGAGCAATATTCTCTGCTCGCATTCAGCCAAATGCTTGAAAAACAGAATGCCTCTGATTCTGCAGATGGTAAAGAACATACAGTGAAAGATACCCAAGAGTTTCTCAAGGCAAAGAAATAGAATATTCTTCAATGACCAAGTCAGTCGCCTGATCTCAACCCAATAGAGCAGCTTTTCAGATACTGAACACAAAACCGAAGGCAACTGAAGAGCCACAAACAAGCATCAACTGATGGTGACTGCAGTGAAGACCCAGAAAGGATCTCCAGGAATGGTGATACCCATGGGTTCCAGACTTCAGGCAGTCATTGGCTGTGAAGGATTTTCACCCACGTATTTAAGGATTTCCTTATTTGTGTAATTGTGTTACTTTCTTCCATTATTTAATCAATGTTATTAAAATAAAGTGAAAATTAATGTTGTGTAAATAGTGGGTAGGTAGTTTCAAAAAAAGATTAACAAAACAAAATTAAGTACGGGACATTCAATGTGAAGTCTCATCAAAAAGAGAAAAGCTTTGTATATTATGTTGTTTCAAAAGCATATAATCCTGTTTTTGCATTCATAAATTGTGACATGGTGTAGTTCATCATATGGTGTAAGGCTATGTCATTTGTATCACAAATATCAATGGAAGATAGAATATAGTTGCAGCTAATACCACAAACATTTTGACAGATTTATAACAGGGGTTGTCACAATTAATTTAAAGTATAGCAAAAGATTGAGGCCAGATGTCTTACTTTGCTCAATAATTTAAACTTATATTAAAACATTTTATGAATTCGCAAAAGATAACGTTAGAGCTCAAGATGACAATGATAGATACATATGGTAATATGTAACTCTAAAAAGTGTACTTTTTTTTGTACTTTATTTTTATGTGACTAAAATAACTCATGTCTACATGTCTATGAATCTATTTCCTTAATTTTTTTTAATATATTTTTTGAAATCTAAGCACTGGTAGAACACAACTCCATAATTTTTATGCATTGTCCTTGAATTTAAAAAACAAATTTTATCACCCCTGATGTGCTCTCTGCAGCTTCAGCCATACTTTTTTGGAATACATACATTTTTCAACAAACTAATATTACTATTACTTATTACTGTTTAAATGGCAAAAAGAATGAAAATTGACGTTGTAGCTTGTTCTGTGCTTTCTGAATTGTCAGATCATACTGTGTTTTTACGGTCATAAAATTACAGTGCACATTTGTCACATTTAATTGATTCAGATCATTAAACAACTTTTAATATTACACAAAGATAACCTGAGTTAATACATAATGCAGTTTTTAAAGGATTATTTTATTTATTAAGGGTAAAAACTCCAAATCTGCCTGGCCCTTTGTGGAAAAAAATACTCGCCTCCCGTTGCTAAATAATGAATGAATTGCGATTAACCACATTTTTTGGAAAACTGAGTTCAATTTCACCTGCCACACCCAAGCCTGATTAGTGCCAGACCAGTTGAATCAAGAAATCACTTAAATAAAAGTAGTTTGACAAATTGAAGCACACTAAAAGGGTAAAGACAAGCAACACATCATGCCGCAATCTGTAATTGTATTATAGATGCCTATTATCAACCGGCCAGATTGGCATCAGCCATTAAAATCCCATAGCCTTCCCATGACCAGGATTTATTAAAACAGTTTAAAAGATCCATTATAATCATTTAGACATGATCTGTACATCAGCATGTATTCATGATTCAACAAAGCCTGTATCACCTGTTAATGTTTGGTCTGAGGAGCAAAACAACCATGATAGTGAGTTAATATGTTAATGCAAGCTTGTAATGTTATGACAACTACAACATTTTCACACAGTGATATTTTAGAGTGATGAGTAGACACTGAACAACAGCAACATGACAAGGTGAATACACTTTCCAAAGTTTACAAAAGTTCCCAAAACACAATTCAAAAATCAAAAATCCACACATGCAATTGTAGAATTGGTGTTAACAAAAGTGAAGAGAATGTGTCTGACACATTCTACCTGGAGGCCTCAGGTAGAGTATGGCTTGACAACATTGCTGAAACAAGCTTGACAAAATGGCTGGTCACACAAAGCTTTGGAAAACCAAAAATGCAAAGAAAGCAAAACATATGGAAGAGAGGCTAGGGAGGCTGTAGAGTATGAATGGGGTGTGGTTAGGCACTAAGGGTGGTTTCACACTGCTTTAGCTCATTTAAATCAAAGTCAAGTTTGTTTTTCCATCTTTGTGTAGTTTGTTTGCTCTGGTGTTGGTCTCAATCCAAATAATTTTGTGAACTCTTGTGTGGTCAACCTGGTGGGAAAATGTACCGAACCCAAACACTATGTTCACCTAAAACATGCTGCAGGATGAATTGTGGAGAAATGTGGAGTCGGGAAAACATGTCAATGTCTCATGAACATTTGGTGAGATGACCTTGCAAATGTCATAACATAATAACGACCAACCTGCATGAGTTAACCTACGTTATTATTAAATTTATCTCTTTTATGTGACAGAAATAGAAACTGTAGAGGTTTAAAAAACAGCATCTATTTACTTTTTTGCTCTTGCAGCAGACACATCTGACCAATAATAGTAAACAGAGGGACAACCTGGTGAGAGTATGGAAGCTCAGTACGAGAATATGATAAAGAGACAGATCCTCAAAGCTTGACTTTTCTGTAAACGGTATGGCTGAGAATGGCAATGTCCACATTATTTTAATAAAATAATGCTAAATTGTTTTTTTTAAATGTGCTTATATGCACTTTTATTTCAAGCCTACTGTAAACGGGAGGACTCAAACATCTTGTGCTTCTTGAAGCTTTATACAATACTTGTATGTGACTTCTTTGGCAGTTTTAAACTACAAATACAGGAAAACCACTGGTGGGATTAAAATGTAAATGTAAGCTCATGCTCTCGGATCCATTGTATGTTTCTTGTGATGGCTTCTTGGTGCTCCTTCTGCTGTTTCGTTATCCCTGCTGGTTGTATACAGGTGGAGATGGACAGAGAGAAGTAAACTGATGCTGTCCATCCGGGCAAACAAGGCCCGATGTGTTTTATTTATTTATCTTTATTCATCTGAAATAGGTAATTTTAGATATCTGTCTTTTGCAATATCTTTCTCTCGCACTCTTACCTTTGTATATAACTTTGTTTCAGTTCCTTGAAGTCTTGTGTGGTCTCTGTTTTTGTCTAGCTCATTGGGCCTGGGCTGTAACTTGCTGAAGGGCAGAGATACTGGAGCAGAATTTGTGGTGAAAGAAAATGTAATTGCTGAGTTGAGTTTGATTGGTTAGACTAAAATTGAGATTATTAGTGTAAATTTTAGGTTGATTTATTAAGATATTAGTAGAAAACTGAGGGTTTATACTGTAGTTGTAATTGTAGCAGACCCAGTGACACATTTACTGGTCACTGTAATGAAATGTAATGAGATGCTTCCAGTAAGAAAAGTCCTGTGCTTTTGCATTTTCATCATTTTTTTCACCTGCCATTTTGGCACCCTGTTCCCCTTAGCTCAGATTCAGAACATCTGCAGTATATGCTGATATAACTCCTGAACCTTAGCAGAGAGTGGAAATTATGCTGCATGACATTTACATTTCAAAATCACGGCATGACAACAAATCCAATAAACTATATTCGAATGAGTAAAAATTGATGTTTCATTGTCAACACCAGGGTGTATGTAATCATGTAGCAAGATATGTAACAGCCTCTGAATTGAACCCCTAGAACACCACAGTTATTACTGTCTCCTGTTGTGAAATGTGTTACAACATATTGCAACACAAACAATATAATACAGCATGAAACTCCCCTGTTTTTAAAATGAATAAACAGCGAGTAAAGTAATAAATTTACACTTCATGGAAATGAATTCAACTACTCTACTGTACCAACCTCAAAGCTTAAATGAGTGCCTGCAGGTACTCTATGTGCCTCACAGACAGCTGTGGCTGTTGTCTCGATGCATTTATGTGTCAGTGAGCAGAAGTTGTGCTGAACTGCTGCCTAACAAAGCTCTCTGTCGACATTGATCTGCTGAACGTGACCAAATAGTTAAAGAGTTGAGAGATTGTGCTGGTGGGCCAGAGTGAATTGCTTAGACACATGTTGAAATGGGGACATAACACAGACATGAATGAAACACAGTAAGATGATTCCTGGGAAAACAAGCTAGAAAGAGGATAAAACTATATAGAAGTCTTGGTGTCCCTAAAGGAGCTACTGCTAATAAACTCATTTAGTCTCATCAGCTACACAAATGTGCCTAATTAACTGGTTCTGAATGAATATACGGAGAAGGCCATCGTTAACAGAGGCAGGAGAACTAATCATGCCCACCACTTTTTCTTCAACCAGCAGGAATGTGTATTAACCACTGCTTGGTACCTTATAATCACATGATGTAGCAATTTGTTCTGACTTTTGTCATTTTCTTAATTGATTCATATATCAAATACAGCTCAGACAATAACCACAATGAGGTTAGTGATTGGATGTAAGATGCATCATACATATTAGACTTTTGGAAAAGCACGTTTTCAAAATTCTCTTTGAATGTAATTTCATACAAGAGTGTTAACCACTGAAAAGTACAATCCCTCTGTGTGTGATGCTGCCCATCTGCTGTGACATATTGCTAACTAATGTTCAGTGTCTGCTCTGATCTTGGTGCCTTAAAAAAGGACAAGAAAAAGGGAAAAGGCAAAGCAAGCATTGCATATGCTGAATATTTTCAACAGGACTTATTACTTCTTGATTTGCATCACTTGGGCAATAACCGGGCACAGTAGAGAGGCCATTGCCTCACTTGAGACTTATGAGTTTGTTTGTCCCTCTCGTTATTTATTATGCATAATCTGCATTTGCCAGAATTGTTTTTTTAGGAATCTAAGTGAAAACTATGCAATAAGCCTAAATGACTTCTGTTTCACCAAGTCCTATGCTGTTTTCTTGTATGAACTCTGGACAATGTCTAGAGAATCAGGTCTGATTATTGTTGCGAGTCACTGTTTTCACACATGGAGCATACAGCAGGAGATTGTGTCAGACACACTCTCTTTGGGAGAAATATTGTGTTTGGGCAAGTGGTGGTCTCTGTGTAGAGGGTGCAGTAGGTGGGACATAAGAAACGACTCCACACAAAACATAATTTTGTTTACAGAACATTGAAACAGCACCAGTAGCATGATAAGAAGCAATGCATAATGTGCAGTGTATAACCATTGTTTTGAGAAGGTGAGAAGCACATTACAACAACAGCATGGTAAATATTTCCAGAACCGTCTGGTGTCGTGCTGAATGGATCAACTGAAGGAAACACCCATTTCCTTGCAGTGATTTTTCCATACAATTACCTTCTGTATTCACATACTCATTACTTTAACTCTGCACTGAGGAGCTGGTAGTGTAGAGTCCATTTAATGTCTAGGCATACTGACTTCAACATTTACTGTACATTCATACATACTGCTTCTACAGCTAACGTCCAGAGAAGTTCAGTTTATTTCTGAAAATGATTCTAGTGATCTCACATCTGACTCCTAAGAAAAACATTTTAGAGAGGGACCAGTGTCAGACATACACAGTTGTACAGAATTCAGCTTTGTGCAAGGCAAAAGCTGCGTCTATCGTCTATATGTATGAGCTATGTATGAGCTTAGAAAAAAACTATTTTCTTATCTCCCACTTATTTCCATATAGTTATTGCTATATAGTTTGCACTAAAGGTGCAGAGGTAAGACGACAAGAATTTTCATCTGGGTGACAAAGGGTTGTCTCTGGATATGTTATTCCCATTTTTTTTCTCATGTTGCTGATTTTGTTGCCTGCGCAACATGCATTTCACTTACGCAGATCTTGTTTTTGATTGTCAGTGTTTCAAACCTTGAGTATTTCTGAGAGTCATCCGGTAAAAAAACTTAACAAGGCGGATGATTCTCATGACTCCTGACACACTGTTAGAAATGTGACCTGACAGATGGGGAAGCTACATTTAGTGTTTTTTGCCTGATTTTGCCTGTTGTTCCACTGCTGCTGGAGAAGACAGACATTATCTGAGGCCTCGTTGGTTGCTTTTATGCTGGACCCCATCCGCAAATATACAACGCTTCTATTTGATTTGATGTTTGAATGATGCTATTTTCTATTGTGGTATAGTTATAGAGCCTCTATAAGCCTGATTGCTGCACCACTTTCAGTTTACTTGGGCATAAAAGCACAGATGTTCTATGCCTGAGAGTCAGGATTATACCACTCGAGTCACTCTAGCAGGGAACAGGTTGCTTCTTATCAGAAATTACGTGTTATTTTTCTGTTTTGTTTTTCATTGCTTCAGGGCATGCCCTCATCTACTGTGCATTATATCAAGACAGTCTGGCTGAGGGGATATTTTTTCAATGTATGCAGTTCCACAAAACATAAAGGAAGCATTATTTATGTGTCCAAATAATAATTCTGTAGAAAACAATTACCAGTAATGTTGGAGCCGTGTATTTTTTAATCTTAGAAAAAGCATCCATGTTATTGGGTATATTACCACCTAAAAAGCACCTAAAAAGATGCTTTTTTAACTAATATCAATGTTCATACTGCATTTTGGTTCAAAAGTCGTCTTGGTACAAACCGTATGTATGTTTGCACAGGGAATATAGGTGAGGTATTCACAGAAAGTGCACAAAGAACAAGGCATCATTAAGAGGTCAGATGCATTAGACTATGTCCCAAATACAGAAAAAGAAACATGAAAACCCCTGTGGAATTGTTTTTTTTAAAGTCTTCAAGCTATCTGAGTTCCTCTATGCACTTGCCAGATCAGCCTACTCATGACTAAATTGGTTTATTTTAGTTTGTGTGTTGTATGTCACTTTTACCCTGCAGCTATTGAATCAGTGAAGCCTGTAATCTTTCCCAACTGAACCAACTTTAGTTCAGTCTGAGTCACAAAGGTTCAAAAAGGGCTTAAATGTTATTTATTGCCATATAGTTTGCACATGAGAAGTGAGAAGAGTCTAATGATTACAGTGTTGGGCAATTCACCTGAAACATTTGAGATTTCATTTTATGTAAAAGTCAAGTAATGAAGCAATCTCCCCCAGTGGAGTCTAAACACTGGCTGTGGTGTGTGAAGACGTGGTTGAAGATGTATGCTGTAGGCTAAGCAGAAGACTGAAGCGCCAGTGAAGGACCTAGGTTATGATGATGATGATGATGATGGAGGGGTGATGGCTTACAATGTGGATTGAGCACAAGGCTGATGGGCATGGTGAAGGATATCAGGACAACTGTTCTGACATAAATGGTGGTGAATGGGTTGAATCAATCCAACATTGAAATGATAGCTAGCAGCTGACAGCTATGAGGTGGTTGGCTCACAGACACCTTGGCAAAACCTGATTGGTTAAAAAAGTGAAACACCTTTTGTGAAAGAGGAAGGATGATTGTACCATTGTACTACAATACTATTCTACAGACACTGACATCTATACCTTTAATTGTCCGTTAGCTTATTTGGGCACCCTTAGTTACTTTATGTACACTTAGGTAGTGTATACAGTGATGAGGTATTTTAATGTTCATTCTTAACACTAAAATCTTTTTTGGCAGTAAGTGTTTTACCATCCATCTTTGTATGCATTTCCAGTTTCTTCCTAAAAACCCTCAGCTGAAAAGATAAAAATCTGAGAATCTAAAATCTGAGGAAAGTGGCAAAATATCACTACCTGAGATGAAAAACTTGGTGGTCAGCATACTGATTACTGTATAATCATATAGTTGATACGTTTATATAGCTGAAATACAGTTTTTTATTGAAGCTTAATCCATGATCAGATCACAATTCCAGTTTTGGATGTGATACATGTGATTCAGATTCATCAGAACTACGGGCTGTGACAGAAACAAAAAGAGCCTTTATTAAGCTATCACTGCCAATTTTTTTTGCCAAAATTACAAAAAAAAAAAGAAACCAAAAAGCTCATTAGATAACACTGTTCATACTTGAATAATTACTTTGTTCTATAATTAATTTATCAGTGCAACTACTATGGGAGTGTGTTGATGAGATGAGAGATGTTGCTGAACAAAATGCGCTGTGTGGATGCAGCGCATGAGCCATGATAAATGAAAAATACCCTGCACGTGTCCCAGTCAATCATGCTACAGGCATCATGCTAAAGGCATGATTGACAGTAGACAAGTCAGGTGCACTAAGGAGGTACTTGGAAAAATTAATTAATCTGAGTATTATCTGTGGTGCCATGAGAGTGATTAAAGTTGATTAAAGTCCCCAGCTTTTCTGCCTCCACATGTCACAGTGTCCTCTATAAGGCACCGCCATGTCCTGGCAAGTTCTAACCAGTTAACCTCTAACCTCCGGAGCTCTCCTACATTTGTGTGGAGATTGGAGTAATTTAGAAATGTTGATAAATAGTCGTACTTCTATAAGTAGGACGCTGAGAATTCCCTACTCTGGTTTGATTAGTAAATACTGGTCCAGGTTTAGGTAACACCAGTAACACCAGTGATTGTAATTCAGCATTTTCATGTAGACACCCATTCATCACTGCATACTGATTCACCATTTTTGTTTGTGTCAGGTGGGTTTCGGTGTTACTAAATAGTTTCTGAAGAGGAGAAAAAATATATTATCTACACAGTGGATTAAAGCTCTCAAACTCTTTCATTTACCAAGATGTTCTGTACAGTAGCACACATTGCTCCTTTTGACAGCAGGTTAATATATAATGTATATACTATATACATAAGCACAAGTAGTTCCTGATATCAGATACAACTTATGAAATAAAATTGAAGCAGTCGTGTCCTTGGGAAAGGCCATGATAGTAAACCCCACATTGCTACCAATGGGTCAAACAAAGTGACACTCAAATAAATAAATACATTATATTGCCAAAAGTATTCGCTCACCCATCCAAATAATCGAAATCAGATGTTCCAATCACTTCCATGGCCACAGGTGTATAAAATCAAGCACCTAGGCATGCAGACAGTTTTTACAAACATTTGTTAAAGAATGGGTCGCTCTCAGGAGCTCAGTGAATTCTAGTGTTGAACTGTGATAGGATGCCACCTGTGCAACAAATCCAGTCGTGAAATTTCCTTGCTCCTAAATATTCCAGTCAACTCTCAGCTGTATTCTAAGAACGTGGAAGCGTTTGGGAACGACAGCAACTCAGCCATGATGTAGTAGGCCACATAAACTGACATAAACTGGCCACATAAACTCAGCTGAGGAGCATGGTGCGAAGAAGTCGCCAACTTTCTGCAGAGTCAATTGCTACAGACTGAGAGCCAGGCCTTCTCGTCCAACATGAGTGTGTGACCTCACAAATGCGCTTCTGGAAAAATGGTCAAAAATTCCCATAAACACACTCCTAAACCTTGTGGACAGCCTTCCCAGAAGAGTTAAAGCTGTTATAGCTGCAAAGTGTGGACTGACGTCATATTGAACCCTATAGATTAGGAATGGGATGTCACTTGAGTTATTTATGCGAGTCAGGGCAGGTGAGCGAATACTTTTGGCAATATAGTGTATGTGTGTTTTTCAATAAGCAAAAAAGCTGCTCTAAAATATTTGAATAATCAGTTTGAGCCTTCTTGTCTTCATCAGAGGAGCTCTGAAGTATCAGACCAACATCGAGGCTCATCCTCCTGGCTGCCTCAGGGCCAATCAGAGCACAGAGCAGCAGGGTGAGGAGCTGAGATGTAGAGAGGAGGCTCGCTTTCAACCACATGACCCGCAGGTATGTGCGTGTGGAGTGAGCCTGCTGCACGTATCTTATATTCAGATTGAATTGTGTGCTCATGTTTGAGTTGAGGGAAGTATTTCTTCCTGTAACTGTCTGTTTTGTGTGTGTGTGTGTGTGTGTGTGTGTGTGTGTGTGTGTGTGTGTTGTATGTGTTTGCTGGGGAGTTGCAGGGATTTGGTCCTGTTTATTAGAGGTGTAGTGCTGTTAGGGAGGGGCAGACATCTTTTACATCAAGGCCTGTGTTTGTGTGTGTTTCCTCCTGTGTGTTATTATGTGTTTGCACGTGGTCGTTTAGCAACACGCAGGTTCAATAAAATCCCCCTTAAAACCAATTGTGCTCCCCAGGCTTTACTTGCTCCGCTGGCAATTAGTCTGCCACAGATAAATGCCAACAGAAAAAACAGAAGCGCAGCGCTATGCAATGCAGAAGTTTGAGTTTGATCCTTTGTTATAAGAAAAATTGTGAAAATTAAGCATAAGAAGCTGCATCTGCTATAATAGTTCCTTTGCATCATTTAGCACAGACCTTGAGAGGTGTGCATAGAGTGCATTCATTTTCATTGATATTACTGTTTGATTGATATTATTGTTTATTACAACTGATATTACAAACTAACAGAATAAAAGTTTTAAATCACAAAGCTGCAATTCAACTGCAGTTTATACAAAATGTGGAGCTAATGTTTAAACAGCTTCAGGTGACTTGCTCTGCCAGAAGTGGTAGACATTTAGTTTGTCAGTTTTGGTAGTTTTACTGTTTACCATCTTGCTGAGCTGTTGCACAAACTCCACTTCTCAGCTTTCAGGTTTTCTACCTGGAGCAGTAACAGAGCGATCTAGACTTCACTGCTGTCATTGTAAAACATGGTCCTATACACTGCTCTTCTTAGACAGGACAGTTATGTTCCTGGCCATCTAATGGAGTTTAACTTGAGCTCAGTTAGCAGAGCAGTCATCTGTCAACCCCAGGGTTGATCAAAATATTTACAAAATCTCTGCTCTCATTGAAAACAAACAATAGCAAACACAACACTATTATAATAAAATATATCTTTGTTATATATGTGTGTGCCACAGTTTTTGGCACCTCTATGAATTCACATTAGCAAAATATTTGTGAAGTATATTCCCATAATTTTTTTTTTGTACACTTGGGTATAGGTGGGGTATAAATATGAGGTCACACATAGGCCAAACTCTCTTAGTCATTCATCACTATGGGTAAGACCAAAGAACATAGTGATGTGCAGCAAAAGGCTGTTGAGCTTCACAAAATGGGAAGTAGCTATAAGAAAATGCCAATTTCCACCATCAGGGCAATAATTAAGAAATTTCAGTCCAGTGGAAGTGTTATGTACCAGCCTGGAAGAGGACATGTCTCTATCTTGTCCCAGTTCACTGTCAGGAGGGTGGTTTGAGAGGCCAAAAAAATCTACAAGTATCACAGCCAGAGAACTACAGAAGTTAGTTGGGTTTTGGGGTCAGAAAGTCTCCAAAACTGCAATCCGACATCACCTACATCATTGGGTACCAGGCAAAAAGTCTCTGCTCTAATCCAGAAACAAACTTAAGCTTTATCAGTTTGCCAGACACTACTTAGTGTCAGGGATCGTGTTTTATGCTCAGGTGAAAACAAAATATAGCTTTTTGACAGTAAACACCAGAGGTGAGAGGTATCCATATGGAAAAGTACCTCATTCCCACAGTTAAATTTGGTGATTGGACTTTAATGTTTTGTGGCTTTTTTAGGCATCTTGAGACGTGGCATCATGGGCTCTATCAAATATCAAGATATATTAAATGAACACCTGATTGCTTCTGTACGAAAGCTAAAAATGGACCGTGGTTGGATCTTTCAGCAGGACAATAATCCAAAGATAGTTTACTGACCACAAAATCAAGGTCTTGCCCTGACCATCCCAGTCCCCTGACTTGAATCCCATAGAAAACCTGTGGCGTGAACTGAAGAGGAGAGTCCACCAGCGTGGACCTCAAAATCTGAAGGATCTGGAGATTCTGTGTGGAGGAATAGTCTCAGATCCCCTTCCATGAGAGCAGAGGTTTTTGTAAATAGTTTGAGCAAACAGGTTAAACAATAGAGACATTTTTCCTTCTTTGCTCATATTTACAAAGGGCCAATGTTATTGGTGGGCGCTGTATGAGACTGCTAATGTAGCTCCTTCAGCACACAGTGGTTTCTCATCTGAGCTGCAGCTTCTCACACAGATCCAGCTCAACATAAACCTGAGCCTGGGTCACCTGCTGAACATCAAAATCAGTACTGCCCAGGTCGTTCTTATAGATGAACTGCAAAAACATGGTAATAGCATAACATAGGCTTGTTTCTTGGCACAATCTCCAACTAACTAAAGCATGTTGAAAGCTCATGTGCTAAAATATTGTGGTACCATGACTTCATTAGTAAAAGGAAAAATCCTGCATGGCCCTCTGTGTCAAACATTGTTTCTTCAGTTTCATGTTGGACTTTACTTTAATGTTTCACCACAAATTTGAAGACGTTTAAAAGAAAGTTGCTGCATGAACGACATGTTTCAGGAAAAAAGTTTTCCTGGTGTCCTTGGTGTAATTTGTGTTGTTTTGTGTTTCTGTGTGAGCTCAGACGTGGCTCTGGGTGTCCGGTCCTCTCTGTCTCTACTGTGCGGAGCGTTTCTTCCGCTACATCCGGAGCAGTGGCCCCGTCACTATAGTAACAGTGATCAGACACCCCTGTCATGTCATGGAAGTGCGGATGCTAAAGAAAAACTTCACAGCTCGTCCCGGACAGGTGAGCAGACCTAACACATGAAGGTTTTAAGGAGAAAATTTTGCAAATCCACTTTTATAACTCACTACTAAGTTTCATATAATGCGGCCTTTCTTCCATGTTTCTTTATGTCCCCACTGTTATCCTTTTCATGCCCCCTCTCTAATCCTCTCTTTTATCTCTCTGTCATCCTTCTGTCTCTGTCCTTCTCTCAGTATATTGTTCTTAACTGTCCAGGTGTCTCTTCGTTTGAGAACCATCCCTTCACGCTAACAACGGTAAGACTTTATGTAACTCCACATCTCTCCACCACATTCTTCCCTCATGACACAATACACACAAACACATGTACATACACATATGTTTTTACTGTTCCTTAAACTTTCTCCCTCCTAAAAAAGAACACACAGTTCTTTGTCTCAACATCCCACTCCCCCACTGCCATTAGAGTTGCTGCTGGGTTGTCCATTCATTTTCTGTTTATGATAATTTAGATTTTGTCTCGATTGAATGACACTAAACCAGTAGAAAAACCTTCTGCTTGGGCAGCATAGAGGGGTGGACTCACATACACTCACACAGAGGCACACACAAACTGTGTGCATGCCTGTGCCTCGTGCATTATGGAGCTTTGAGCAGGAGGGCAGCGAATCACACTGACAGAGAGCAGACAGACCCCTGAGGCTAGTAATGCTGTCTGCCAACAGGAAGGCTGTGTGTGTGTGTGTGTGTCCATGAGTGTGTGCATTGTTAAATATGTGTAGCTGTGTAGTGTAGGTGTGCTGTGTATTTTGTGCTTTCCTGTTTAGTTGCATGTGAAATGAAACTGTGTGTGTGTTTCACCATGAGTCACTGTCTCATCTCTAACTCCTGGCAGTGTCCCACAGAGAACAAGCAAACTTTTGGCATTCATCTCCGAGTCGTGGGAGACTGGACTGGTGGGTTCACACACACTCACACACTCACGAAAACACACACACACTTACACTTTCTGTTGCTATCATCACTTTGTTTTCTCTTCTTGTTCATTCTCTTCTCTCTGGGGTGGAAGCGTTTCCGAAAAACTACATTTGTGTGTGTGTGTGTGTGTGTGTGTGTGTGTGTGTGTGTGTGTGTGTGTGTCCCTTTCTCTATCTTTGTTTGCCTTCTTGTGCATGTGGGTGACTATTTCATTAACTTGAGGTCAGCGTGGCTCCCACGGTGTTATTTTCTGCCATGTGTGCACGCACACATTTACAGAGCTTATCATACAGAGCGTATGATTTCACTTAAACTCAGGAGCTGAAACACAGAAATCGTAACTTGTTAAAGGCACATACAGTATGTCAATGAAATGAAAAACTCAATTGTGTCACAGCTTTTTTATTTGACTGGAAAAGGTTTGGTATGTCACTGACTCAAGAGGAACTCCCTTCTAGAGGCAGCTGGAACCTTTGGGAGCCTGTAAGAGATGCAAGAACACGTGCACTCATTTCCACTTAGCACTTTACACACAGAGATATAAACACAGGAAGGAAAGGTGGTTTGTTTGCATTGGCCCATTAATCTGCCATGACGACACCTAGTAAGGAAATATCAGAAAACGGTGAACTGGGAATGTGAAGGACAGGCAACTTCACTATGTCTCAGGGCCTGAAACTAATTTTTCGAAATTCTGGGGGAATTCCCCCCCTAAATGTTTGACATCGGGGGGGAGTTTATAAACTTTGGGGGTGGGATAGTATTTGTGAGCCTAACTACAAGTCTTTTCTAGCTCATTTCTTATCTTAAATTGTATTTCGCCACTCTCCTCCAACTTAATGAATCTCTCCCTCTGCTCTCCTAGTGGTCATCTCTTTTAGCTAAATTAGTGTCCTTACTACTTTTGGCCCTTTTTTCTCTTATCACCATGCTTTGTCATTTCACTGTCCCTTGATAGCTCAGCCAAACCTGCATTTGGTCTGCTGCTTTGTTTTCGTAATATTTTTGTACCTGTCTGAGGTTCCTGAGGAGTAACATTGTTAATGCTGACGTCATCTGCACCAGTGTTTACAGTATTCTTTTGGGGTTCTGTTGTTTTTTATAATCAGCGGGTTCGCCTTCAGATAATGTACATTTACATTTTAACCAGCAGTCCATGTTTGCATGCTTCCATGTTCATATCACTGAAGTCCATCTGGACCTCATTAGTAAGATAAGGTGCAGAAACAGAGCGCTTGTAGCCTTGCAGAGAGAGAGAGAGAGAGAGAGAGAGAGAGAGCGCTGAGTATGTTCTTGTTGTTATTTAAAATTGTTGTAAATGTTTGTGGGAATTTCCTGCATTAGACGTGCTAGATTTGCGTGAATCATTAAAATGATGCTCAATTCCTGCGATCACACACTGAAATTCAAGTCCTGTGTATGATCATATTTCTAGCTTTGTTTTCATCACTTAGGTTCCCTCTGTTGTTTAGCGTGAATACATGCCTCTCTCCTCTCCTCTCCTCTCCTCAGAGCGGTTCACACAGCTGTTACTTCCTCAACCTAGGTTAGACATGGAGATCCTTCCCATGATGCAACAGAGAAGATATCCCAAGTACGTTCCTGTGTGTGTGACTGTGTGAGTGATGCAGCTGACATGATTTCTCATGAAGGCTCAGAAGCACAGAAGGGTCAGAGGTTTTGACCTCCTGACCTGTGACCCTGTGCTCTTCCTGCTCTGTGTTTGAGAGAGAGGGAGAGAGAGATGGATGGAGATAAAAGAGGGAGGTTTGGAGGGAATGAGAGTTTGTTTTGTGAACGTAATCCAGAGCTAAACAAACCATCAAAATCTCCAACCCCCTCTTCCTTTGTTAATTCAGAATGGCAAAGATTAATTCCCATGTATGTATATACTGCAACAAGTGAACAGACCTATGTTTTATATTTTTTACATTTAGGACTGCTAAACTGCTGATGCATCAAGAGATTGACCAGCTGTTGAGATTGTGTGTGTGTGTGTGTGTGTGTGTGTGTGTGTGTGTTTGCGTTTGTGCCTGGCTGCTCTGTTTGCATATGTTTTTGTTCTGTGTAAGAGTTTACGTGTATAAGTGTAGTTGTGCACTGGGTGTGTGTGAACAGAGGCCTAGCTATTACATTGGTGTATAGTCCCAGTGCTTTGGAGTCCCTGGTTGGTTGGAGATGTTGGGATTAGAGGGAGATTAGAGTTGTGATTACACAGTGTCTTCGCTCTAATGATCCCAACTGTTTGTTCATCTTATCAGCCGCGCTGCACTGAATGCCATGACTGCCACTGATATGAGATAACACATGGATTACTCCCATATACTCTACCCTCCAGTTTTCCACCTCCAACCACTTCAACGCACCAGTCAAAAAGAAGGGTGACCCAGTGGCATTGGTCAAACAAAGTCTGTGGGTTACAAAAAGAGAGAAAGAGAGAGATTGACATATAGTGTATGGAATTCATAGTCTGAGAGGGTGACTCACCGGGCTGACCTCTTGATTCTACAGAAGCATTAGCTAGAGTGCTCATTGTTCACTGAGACAATACACTGACCCCCCGGAGAGCCCTCTGTCTGTAGTGTAATGTACCCACACAGCCACACCATATTACAAAGGCAGAAGTGGGTGGAAACAGCGATAAGGTGTCACACTGTCGTGTGAGTGTACTGTACATTTTCTGGCTGTTAGGGAGAAGTATGAGGTTATAAATGTGTGTGTGTGCGTGCATGCGTGGGTGTGTCTTTCTCTGTTAAAGGAAAATGGTTTTGGTTTTGACCAGTGCTGCAGTCTGTAAAATAAAGAAGAGTGTGTCTTTAATAAAGTAAGGATATGCAGACTTGTTTGCTTAAGTGTGTTTGCCTAAATATGATTGTGTGTGTAAGAGGGTACTGTATATGTGTGTATCAGCATGTGTGTGTGTGCGCACACCATGCCTGCATGCCACTCTGATCTCCCCATTACAAGGTCGATTAAGCCACTAATCCCCAAAATACACGCATCCAACAGCACGACACTGGAAAAAAATCTCTCCCAAGGAAAAATGGCTGAATCTTCCCTTCCCTGTTGCCTGCAGCTTAAGCCACACACCAGTGCAGTGTGCTATAGAGTATGAGCACGGAAATGTGTTTTACCTCCATAGCCACACAGGGGATTACCAAGCATCTTAAACTCTGGAAAAGCAGCTACTTTTACACTTGTAAAATCTCAGAAGAAAAAAATTAATACATAGTCGCAGCAGAACTATGACACCATATGTTGGGTATTATTCATGTTAACTGGGATTCACAGTAATTTTTAGCCTATGGAATGCTTTCACATATATCAGATCGGAAAGACATGAAAAAAATCACAAAGCCAACATACGTTGTTTTGTTTTTTTTTAATAAAATACATGTGCTAAAAACCTTTCATATCATCTTATGGCTACATACTGAAAACCAGTAATTACTATGGCCTTTTTACTTATGCATCCCTGTTGTCGTGCCCTCCTCTCTGGATGGGATGTGGATGAATTTGCATAACCTTTAATTAAAGTGCTGGTGTTCAGAGCTGAGGTCCAGGGAGATGGACCAGAGCAGAGCACAAGGGGCTGTCCTGATTTCCACCATCTACTTCCTAATTTGCCCCTGTTCACCTGGAGCTACAGTACAGGCTACTTTAGCTCTGAAGTTCATGATGGTCAAACAAATCATAATCCATTGTTAGAGGTGTAACAGTTATGAAAAAGAGGATCAAACTATGATACCCCCTCTGCTCTGTGTCTCTGTTGCAGACATACAACATCTCTTGTGATGGAGTCTCCCACATATTGATAGTGGTTCACTGATGCATGCATATTCAATACAGTATCCCAGAAATCTGATATTTCTTGTCATGAAAAAGACAACTGCAAATGCTTGTCCAAAAGTCTTAACAATGGATCACCATCCCTAACCATGTTGCTACATGTGCTGAGGTGCAGAACAAATAATCTGCACATGCTGAACCTGACAAATGTTTTATTTATTTCCATGGATGTTATTTGCACACTTCCCAGTGTGCTTAATGATAGCATTCTGTTTTCGAAATGAATGCTAACCCTAATGACCTCAAACACTATAGTGGGTCTTGCTCAGCGAGGACCTACAGTACTTTAAATACAAATATGTATTATAAAATTATTATATTGAAAAATGCATACATTTGCAACAAATGCATAGACTCGTTTTTCAGCATCACCTTGACACAGGATGCTCCTATTTTTAACAATATTTCTCAGGTTAGACTGAGGTTAGTTACTTTGTAGATGATAATAATACTTAAAAATAAACAGTACAGCAGTAACACTGCATGCTAGACAGACAAAATTTCAAAAGCAAATATTTTGCTATACAAATAAATGACAAAGATTTAACCACTAGGACAACTTTCACCACACTTACCGCTCTGTGACAGTGCACAGTTTTCCTTTTGCTGCCAGAGAGAACGGTGAAGCACGGCCAACAGTCGCCGGCTGTACTGGAGGTGCCTATGTGAGGTGCTGCCAGTGACATTGTGACACGAGACCGTTGAATCTGTATCAGTATATTTACAAAGGATGGCTATGTTAATGTTGCTTCTACAAAATCCTGACACACCTCACTTATCCATTTGAGTGACACTTTTTACTTTTTAAGATCACCAGTCCCTTTTGGAAATCTTCCTGCTTCTTTCTTTTGTGGATGCACAGTCAGGACTATAATAGCACAGTAAACACAATTACTTAGGTAACA
>OMLM01011536.1:7663-18918 GCA_900302695.1 Helostoma temminkii | reverse complement strand
TATGATAAATGTTTTCCCCTCAGGCAGCAGTAGGCTGATTTAAAGGTCTGTTAAGTAATCTATGACCTCTATCGGCCTCTATTGGCAACCATCAAGAATTGCAGCAATATTAGTAGAACTAATCTCCTCCTACACAGCCAGCACTCCCCCTCGCCCCATCCCGACTGCTCCTACTCCCTTGATCCATGGTGGTCTGTAACTGAAACAAACAAAGAAACCATATATTCACAAGTGAGATAAATAAGGTGGCTAATTAGACCAGAGATCCAACTGAAATAGGCTGTAAAAAGGTAATAGATCACCATGCAAAATACAAAACACTGCAATAATAATGCTCATGTGTCATTTGCTTTTTTCGCTTGAGTACAAGTTTTGCAGCCTTTGTAGCTTAAATGTTAAAACAAATGGTAAAACAGTTCACTTGCTTGTAACACGCAACTCTTTTTCCAGAGAGAGTATGAAGTGAAAAGCCAGCAAATCACAAAACCAGTAGAATTATCAGTTGGTCATTTGTATTGATCTTAAACATTGCAATGCCATTGATGGATTCAGTATCTCTTGTGGAAAGATTAGAGAAGTTTTTGCTACAGCATACTCAGCTGTGTTAGACTGTGCCTGTGTGCATCCAAAACACTCCCACAATCAAGGATGCTTTTTGAGTGGGGCTGTCAACTAAGATTCGCTTGCATGTTTAGCTCCTGCATGTGCAGTCCCACTGCCGCATGGTCAGTTTTACACCTTGAATGTGAAATATGACAATTTCTGAAAAAATATATTGTATGTTTATGGCAGATGAGCAGATTCTAACACACTCTCACTTTAATATGAAAGACAAACAAAGTTAGTTGATTCAGTAAATAACCGAAGGGACTCATAATGACCATGTCCCATTTGGGCACTCAACACCTGTTTCTCTTCCCAAAATGAAATAATTCTTCTGCCAAAACATGGTGTCTCAAAAGTAAGCAAATCTACCATAAGTATGGACCAAGTTTACTTTGAATTCCTGCTTCCAGGGAAAATAAACTGGTCTGCGGCATCTGTTACCAGCCTACTTACCAGAATTGTATCACCAGTGTCCATATGGTCACTGCCACCCAGTCAGTCCTTTCATAACTTAGTTTTCTTAATTAAAAGAAATATTTTTGTTTCTCTTACTGTCTTTAAGTAAACTGGATAAACATTAGTGGAGAGTGCAATTATGAGACAGGATAATTGAGAGACAAAAAAAGGCTGGTAATGAAGCAAAAGTGTAAAAAGCAGACAGACTTATTGAGTGAAGCAGGTGAATTTGAGTCTGAAAGTTTCATCTATCGTTGGCAGATGTGTTAAAAGGAAACTTGTTTGTTTCAATCCTGTATGTTCAAGGTGAAAAAGACAACAGGCTCAGCCATGACATTGTTTTTACAGCATGTATAACAGCATCAGACAAGATGATCCCCTGTAGTAAGTTAAATTGTCATGGCTCGGAAAAAAAAGACTCAAGCCCATGACTCAGACACAGTGTTTAAAAAGTTCAGTTTACCTTTTTCCAAGGCTAAGCAGGTAATGGCCTGGCAAGGGGCAAATAGCAAAATCCATAAACAAGCAGGAGGTCAAAAACTGGTGGTTAATAATCTAGTATAAAAGACTGTAAAGGCTGTAGAGGTTGACACTTCTGTGATAACTGTAACTAAAGCAAGGGTGGATGATGGTTATCATATAGGCATCACTTCATCACTTACACCTAATTAGCACACCAGTTACAGACACTGCTCATTGCTTATGATAATATTAACTATGTTGAAGTAACAATAGAAAAGGACGTGTGGACATTACAGGGCTGAAGCCTCAGCTTGTGTCTGTCACGTATTAATTACACTCCAATAACAGAGATAACCTGGCAATAGCCAATCAATCAATACGCAGTTATGTTTAATATTCAGTTTGACAAGACTCACACCAGTTCTTCACATATTTCAACAGTCCTCTTCTAATCCTCTTCCATTCAGATAAATAAATGAATAACCAGATCTGTGGGACCTAAACATTACTTCTAATCCATTTCTCATGTAGTACAACTTCTGAACTTGCCTGGTTAACAAAAAAAAAATAAAATCACCATCAGCACGATCAGTGGCCCCAGTCAGAATCCAAGGCTCAGGGTAGAACTTTTAGTATTTAGGCAAACATTAACACAATAACATTAATTGTATTATAGATTCCGCTCATAAAACATGTTTTCTTCCCCCTTCTGCAACTGGTTGTAAAGTTAGACTGAGTAAACTGTGTAATTCCCTAAATTTGTTTGATCAAATTCTGCATACATGCGGGGCTTCAGTAAATACCTCCAGAGTTTGGGTGAGTGGTGTCAAACAACTTCACAGATTTAGAATATGTTGCCAATGTATTGATTTTTTGTTTGTTTGTTTCAGAGACACAAGCTGGGGCTACAGGTCTGTAACACTGTCAATTCTGTATGTTTTATTATTTCTCAAAACTCTTGACTTGATTTGTTTAATGTATTGACTTTTGCAACGCAGTGTTCAGTGTATTTGGAATTAAAGTGTGCAACAAACTTGCACAATGCTATTTATCTTCACTTATGATGATCCTGCCAACATAGTGGAATAAACAGAACCAGTCACATGAAGTGAATAGTGGAAGTGATCTGGTGTACATATTAGGTGAGAAGGGCTAGAGTTAAGAGATAAGTGAGTTAGTGAATGTTAAAAAGGCAGGTGGGAAATGAATGAATGAACACAGTGACATGAACTCATACATTCATTCATAGGTTTGTAACTGCAGCATACACACAGCAAAGGAATACCTGTGTGTACTTGTCAGTTCTTTGAACAGCACAAAGAGGTCAGATTAATTTACATTGCTTTCAGGGTTAAATTCTTCTCTTTTTTATTCCCTGCTGCAGTGCAGATCTGCCAGTCTAGGAAAGGCATCTCCATTTCCCCTGCTCATATAGACAATTGTATCTTATTTTGTGCATTAAGGCAGAGTACAGCAGTAAGGAAAAAGGCAGTGAGAGGCACAGAGGCACACATATTGAGAATGTGATCAGACACCTTCCTCAGGTACGGTGAAAGGCTTCAGATCAGGATATTTTGTGTATTAAGATTTCTGTGCCTTTCATTATTATTAATTGCTCTTGGGGAATTTTACTGCATGTTGGTTCTCTGTCAATTAAGAGCACAACAATGGAGACAAGCTCACCTCCATTGGCCCTCTCCTGCAAGCACCAGTACATTTTTATTTTTTTTCTCAGGAATCAATTCTCAATGGTAGACTTCAGTAAGCTCATTAGGCTCTCACTAGGCACAGACTCCATTATGGCAGCATAATTACCACAGTTCTGCCTCCATCTCCCTTTCTGAAAGAAACACCTTCATTCTAGGCCTGACAGTGATTATTGTTATGATACACCACTTGGGAATTAAGAGCTGAAAACATTCTTTACATTGCACCACACCATATATACTTATCTCTTCATATTTTGCCACATACACCGTAATAGATGCATTACAAAACACATCTCAAATTGTAATTGAATCTGATTTGTGATTTTATATCCTTCATCTGTGTACACTTTGTCCTTGTTAATGTTTACTGCACCTGTGTGATGTGCCTGTCTTGTGTTCAGGTTTTATCATGCATTAACTACAATACATACTTATTTAATTTACATATGTGCCGCTGCTCTTGCATATGTGATTGTGTGTGGTTGTATGTTCACATGAGAGTGTGTGTTTGTTTCTATTTCCACTGCTTTCGTGTGCTGCGTGCAAATTGTGCATGTGTGAATAAATGCGCAGATGGGATACGGGTGGCTACAGCAGGGAAGGCTGCAGTGGGAGTAGCTGCCACGCTTTGCCTTTCCTCTCACAGGAAGTGTGACATGACATGAAGATAATTAAAAAAGCAGATCTATATATATTAAAAACAGCAAAGCCCATGGTAGGAGAACTGGGCCAGGGATCATTAGGATTCTGTCAATAATCTAAACTTAAACTGTGCCTTAACTAACTACCCTGAAGGTAGAGCACACCTCTCTCATAGCTGATATTTCATTACTGCAGTCTGGAGGGAATGAATGTACCCCCATTGCTCTCCAACCAACCTGCTCCACCTGCCTGACTACCTGGCTTGATCTGTACCTGTGTCATGGAGAGATAGAGACTTGCTGTGGGAGCAGCTCCACATAGACTCTGGACTGGAAAATGATATTTTCAATCAAACCCACACATGTATGACTCAAAAAGCACTTAGCGCTTGAGTCCTGTAGATGCTACCTCTGTAAACATGTAATATTAAATGTTACTGCTTACCAGGAAAAAAAATAAAATCAATACAGCATAATCTTATTCAGGTCAATGGCATGAATACCACCACACTAAATTGCTACCTTGTAGAATTTATTACTTTTAGCCCTGAATTAATGACATTACACTACAACATACACGATTTCAGCACATCTGTGCCTGTCTTCCACATGTGCTGCTGTGAACTAAGCTACCATCACACTTGCATGGCTTTGCCAGTTGACTGCAATTATTCTTTAAATAGGTTACTTCCTACAGTATACATCTTTGCTCCTCTTTGTTTGTGCATTTCTTGAAGTGGACTGTTAACACAGGAGCCCCTGGACACCCTGCAAGCATGGGAATTGGACATGGACAACAGCTGTATATAATCTAATAGGAGCCCAGTTGTTTGGAGGTGAATATATTTCTTGAGGGGATAATTAAATGAGAACATTGCAGAGGAGGTGATAGATGAAAAGAGAGATAGAAATGTGCTGCAAAGGAGTGGGAAGGCAGCACATAGTGAGGGAGAAAGACAGAAAGAAGCGAAAATTAGCAGGTGGGAGTAGGAGAGTTGAAATAAAGAAAAAGAGAGTTAGGTGAGCTGAAAGTAATAGACAGATCATGGGGCAGGAGGAAGGAAAGGAGAGTCTGATTGCTGGGCAGCGAAGGTACAAGAATATTAGCTGTTTCATTACACAGAGCAAGAGAGTCTGAGTATTTTCACACAGAAAGGTGCAAGTATTTTCCATTAAAGAGCTCTGGCTCCCAAAACACCCTCAGAAAAAAGCTCCCAGTTTGCCCTAATTTTTTCCTTTTATTCACCATGAAAGTGGGGTCACTGCAAAGTTGTGACCAGTCCTGTCTGTCTGCATATGTGTGTTCAGCTGAATTTAATACAGTCTGCTATGAACAGAAATTCTGTGCAAGCAGTGTTGTAAAGGGGATTATACAAAGATACACACAAATACAGTAGACAAGTGCCCCTAAACTGTTCATTGCATGTTGGTGAATGGGGCAGATTTTATGCAGGAGGAGGAAGAGAAGGTGTTTTTTAGGGGGTATTGGGTGTGGAGTGTCAGTGGGGGTGGGGGTTCATCAGTCAGAGAGATGGGTGGGATCCGTCAGTGTGACGGCCTCGTCAGTGGCCCATATTAAACACATTAAACACTGGGCCGAGCTCCTCATTAATCAGCCCAGAGGGATGACAGCCAGTTCTGCTATCGGCCACATACATCCACTCATGCCCAGGGCTGTCTGGGCCCCAGGTAATATAGCTCTTCCACAGATAGCACCATGATAGATTGACTGCAGCTGCTCTGATTGGGGCTCACTAGTGTAATACCACATTGTCTGGCTTTATCAGGGGAGCCTATTGAGCAGTCATGGCACATCAGCTTTTGAACAGCTTCATGATTTCCCAGATTTTTGACTATAAGGGAGTGATTTACTCTCAGGCCTATAAGGTGAGACAGGTATTTTTAAGGCACCATGCATGTATCTTGGAGAGAAGAATTACATCCTATATGTAACCTGTCACATTAATTTAAATGTTGTTAAGACTTCAAGAGACCCCTCCACCACCTTGAATGGTGTGATTGATTATCAATTTCCTGTAGTTCATGTAATGTGAGATATTTTTGATTTCATTTAGATGCTTATGCTTAAAACGGCGGTAATTGTTTGGTGTCTGTTTACCTACAGAATAACATAAAGGCAAAAGAGAATGTTAGTGTAAATGTTAACATTTTAACACTGCTGTTATCAGACTTTTCCATAAGCAATCTTTCTTGCATTCAGAATATAATTGACTTCTAATTACACTACACTACCTGAAGGGTGGTTTTTAATCATCCTTGGTCAGTGATATGAGTCTGGTTTCTCCTATATGCCACACACTAAACTGATCAGTCACAAAAGCTGGCACCTCATCCATAACCAACTGTTCTCCATTTTGTCCTACCTCATGGAGCCCCCCAGACTAAAAAAGAAAAAAGCTTTATTCTCTGGGAAAAGCATCTGAGACTGATAGAGAGTGATGTGCAAATCACACAAGTAATTGTTGTAGTTAGTGCTTCCATTTGATTAATGTGGTTTCATTAAGGGCCCTCTAAGAGAAGAGAACACATAACAGTGATGTGCAGTTAAGTTAGTTGAGATAGAGAGTGTTGTCCATTTCCAGGGGTAGTCCAGGGGTCTGTTCTGCACCACTAGGTGTCTCTCTTCAGATAGGCTAGAGTCTGGGGTTGGAGCTGACAGAGGGGCTGCAGGGCTGAGAGAGGTCAGACCTACTAAAGAACAGGGTAGAGAGGAGAAGAAAGTAGCAAGAGCATCTCTAGTAGATCCACTGCTTCTCTTTGTGCCCTTGTTCGTACACAGGCACAACTGTTTTCTCCCCTGCCTGGTGCCTTAAAGGCTTAGTGCCTAGCTGTTGAACTGTGTTTTTATGAGCAGTTCTTTTCTGCTCACCTATTTACCTCAACTCATTTGTGATGTACAAAGTTGCCTATAAATTCTGCAGCGATACAGTGTTCTTGCAATCCAAATCCAGTGAATGAAATGCCTCCTTTTCATGTATTCATTTACTCAACAATACCTTTGTATTTGTTTTTTATCTTTCTTTTTCACCTCTCCAGGCCTTTCATGCCGCCAAATACAAATTCTCTTTCGCTTTCTTTTGGTTTTGTTTTGATATGCTGCTCTGCATTTCCATTCTTTTGTCCTTTCCCCTCTCCCAAGGAACTCACACATTTCCTCCATGCTCTTTATTGTCTGCTCTTCTATTCCCTTGTATCAACTGCAATCCTGTGCTACAGAGGTTATATCGCTTTGTATTGGAGGGTCAGAAGTGCACCAGTATGTTCGCCCACGGGCAGCTTATCTCAGCAACGCCACAAGACTAGATTCAAGCAAATCCCACTGAAACCGTGTAACATATTCAAGCTCAGTGAAAACCTTGCAGAATGAATAGAGAGTGAAGACTGCAGCACAAAAAATATCCATGGGCTTTCTATTACTTGTCTGCATATTTTGTGTTTTCTGTGTGCAAAATATTGACAAATATCATTTTTATTCCATGGTTTCTGTGTTTCTGTGTGACAGTATTCAGGCCCTTCAACTCCAGAGCATGTGAGGATGTGACTCGACATTGGGCATCATGGTGCCACAGCCTGCCTGCGATGCTTCTGCTGTGCTGTAGAACAGACATGGAGCCAATGTAATTACTTCTATTATCACTGCCACACAACATAGAGCGATAGAGACGGGGAAGATGAGAATTGAGGGCACTCACAATGGGACATATGAAATCCACCTTCAACTTGTGCACACTGGCAGATTGAGAGAGAGGTAGCGTGGTGAGAGGAAAGAAGGTGTCAAGGAAGGTGGGAACAAAAAGTAAAACGGTTTTAGTAGACAAAACTGCATGATGTGTGTGTATGTGTGTGTGTGTGTGTGTGTGTGTCTGTCTGTCCACACAGTATTTGTGCCTTTTTCTTTTTCATGTTTCCAAAGAGTGCAGAGCTGTGCAATCAGTGCCTCTCACCCAGCTTGTAATCAGCAGGCATGTCAGTAAACACTGTTAATGGGGGTGGACACTCTCTCCCTTCTCACCCAAGACCCCTGCAGTAGCTAATTGGGATAAATGCAACTCCATGCTTCATTTACCCTCACCCTGTCTATTCCTTTCTGTTTTTTCCCCTCCCGTTTTCTGCCTTTTCCCTTCACTTCTCATCTCTCCCCTCCTCTCTGTCTTTCTTCTCTCTCTTTGGTTATTCTCCCCTTTCCCTGTTAATGGCTTCCCGGCTCATTGATACCCCAGATGTTTTTATAATCAAAACATGAGAAACGGCAGAATGGACACGACACTGTCTCTTCCACCATGGGTGATTGAAGTGATCTGTTTGTTGTGTTTAACATGGGCACAACATAGAAACTGCACCATGTAATGAATCAGATATGAGATACTGTCAACAAATGTTAATACAAACCACTTTTTCTGTGCTGAGTGTAAACTACCTTGCAACACCATACAGAAACTTTTTGCATAAATCGCATACTTCATGTACCTCAGCTTAAAGAAATAACTTGCTGATTTGATATTATTCATTATGATTTATTATTTTGTTAATGCCTTCCGCCCATGATCTGCGTATATACTGTATAATGGTATAATGTATTCATGGGTCTTGCTGCACCATCATTGCTTTTGTGATGTAATCTCTTTTCCCCTGACTTGGACCCCACCTGTGGGAGAAGGAGAGAGAGTGCTGTAAGTGCTTGTGTGATGTAAAATGCCTAATTTGGAGGGTGATTGATGGTTTAATATTGCAGCCTGCAACCTTGCTGCCCCCACCTACCCAATGAAGCTGCAGGCAGACGCGAAACTATAGCACTGTGTGTGTATAATGTCACTTTCTATTCTCACATTTAAACTCAGCTGGTGGAATTAAACCAATTCTGAGTTTGTTTGTTTTGGTGTGTGTGTGATTGGATATGTTTGCTTGTGTGCTTTGTGGGTGTGCTGGAGCATTTCTTCTATCGCAGTACAGCTAAAATCCACTTAGATATATTGACTGTGGTCTAGAGTCAGCGGTCAGTTATTGCAGCCATTTCTGTTTTCCTCATTTTAACCAATCTTCCCTCATCTCTCCTGTCTCCTCTGTTTTCCCTGAGATACCTTTTGCGTTTTCAGTGTGACTCATTACAATTCCCTTAATGTTATTAATACTCTCAACCCTTCTTTCTTTGTTGTCTTCCTGTTTCTTTTTACTTGTCTGCCTGCTTTTCAGAGTCATGTACTCAGTTTAGTAGTATTGTAGTTTATGATGCAAGGTAGTAATGGAATGATCTGATTTGTATTGAACCCATATTGCTTTTAATAAATAGATGAGATTGTTGTCTCTAGGAAGAACAGGAAAAACAAGTATTGGAGAGGCCTTATGGTATGGCAGCGCAACAAAACCTTTTGGTTGGGGGGATGTCTTTGTCAGCAGAACATGTGACTATGACATGCAAGACATCATGAGTGAATGTCCTGTTGGTCAATCATTTTGTCATTTGACATACAAATGTATGTGTACCGAAATATAGACAAATCTTTCAAACTTTTTCATTTCATAAAAAGATAATGCAGGACAGAATAATGACCTTTCTGGAGCTGCTCTCATACACAGTCGCTGAACGTCTCTAGACTTTACCAGGGTGGGCTGCATCTGAGAACACACATCTGACCTGACAATAAAAAGACAATATCTAACAAGCCCCATAATACAAAGTCTGTGTAATGTTCGTGTAAGCACATGTGTGATTACAGCAGGTAATTGTCTGGAGTATTCTCAGCGAGCGAGTAGGCGTTCCCTTTGAGTTGATCTACTCAACACCACAAAAGAAAATAAAAAAAATATATGCATACATATGCTTTCTGTTCATGAAACTGGAGTTATAGGCATAAAGCGTCTTTTATGATCTTGTAAATGTTTCTACTTTGATTCTGTGTGCTGCATGTGTGAAATCACAACTCTACACAATGTCCACACCTGATTCTCCAGACATTGTCTAGAGTGCATATGTGAAAAAAACTGGACAAGTTTTGCTTTCGTTGTTCGTTTATCTCTTGCTTTGGCGAGCATTTCAATCTACCCCCAGGATATTTCTATGTCTGTACTGGCTGACCTCCCGTTTATCATGAATCCAAGCATCATGTGAAGAGTATTCATTTCCACCTAAGGCAAGTTTTTCTCCAAAAAATTATGTTTCTATACAACTAAACTGCAATCACAATGCATGTTTGTGAGGAACATAATTGTAATAATATGTTTTCTATTAACATAATGTAACAAATATTTAACAAAAACATTGATATGTATATCAGAATATCAAATGTCAGAAGTCACAAGAAAAAGAATTGCATTATTGGAATGATAAAAGGGATGAATAGGATTTAGTTTTCCTCTTCATAGCTTATATTTTAGATCATTCAAACAAATGCAGACTGTGTGAGAAAGTGTGTGAACAATCTTAGATGCCCTCTATTCCCACTTTCTTTCCATTAAAAATGCTGCATTTCATTCATTCAAAAGTAAGTTTCATCACATATTTATTATATCATTACATTCACCACAAAGTCATAATTGCAGTTTAGTTGCATAGGAACATTGGAAAGCTTTCGGGAGCTGCCTGAAGAGAAGGTAGAAATATGATAATTTGTATGAGTTTTAAAAGTTAGACAAACTGCCTTTAGATCCTTCTGGATGTGTTCATCATCACATTGCTGATCTGTATTCTATACAGTTCTCAGTGGGGAAATAAATCATGGTACTATGCCTGTGAGTCATCTAGCTGTGCAGAAACTATGGTGTCATTATGTTGATATTTTGCCTACTATTAGCCATAAGGAGCAACTGCTCATAGTGATATGCATAATGCCAGCAAAGGTTGGACAAACGCTCACAATACTTTCTCTGAATTTGAAATGCATATGCACACACACCACATATGCATGTGTGTGGACACTGTCTCAAATGGTTGTTGAGCTAATATGTTTTTAATGTCTTTAGGATGCAGTCGACATCTCTAATTTGTTTTTGTCTAAGCTGTGTTCTTATGTGGATGGGGGACATCAAAGCAGTAAAAATAGCATTTCTCATTAACCAGCCTTTCCCTCTCATTTATTTTCCTCGTCCTCACTTGCCAGTTTGTCCACATGAGTGTTTTTTTAGGCACAGCTTGTGAAGTTGCGAGGAGGAGTTGTTAGAGAAAAGATAATGGGCCCGTGCTTAGTGTCTGTTTACTGCTTCCTATATTCAGTTCGCAGCAGGCTTTCATCAGGAACACGTCGCCATTTGAATGATCAACTGTAAAAAGCTTGTGTCAAGCCAAGTTACATAATGTGAATGAAATAGCCAGTTTAGTTGTTCAAACTGACTGTTCCTACAGTACCTTGGTATGAATAATATATAT
>OMLM01011531.1:47641-76067 GCA_900302695.1 Helostoma temminkii | reverse complement strand
TGACTACAGTGGTGCACTCAGGATGAATACTAACAGCTTGTGTGTCTCTTAACCAACCAGTTTAAGTTTATTACTTAATCCGGATGTTATAGATATAAAAATATCAAAGAGAGTGAAACATGCTATGTTTATTCACTTTAGTGACTTTAGTGTCAGATTAATACTTGTTGACACAGATTTCTAATGTCAGTACACAGCTGAAAGCCAGTTGACAAAAACTAGGCTACATCTTTCCTCCTGTTTCTAATGGAAGTCTGGTGCTCACTCCTCAGTCTGGAGCCGTTTACTGGGAGGCGCTGTACTGTCCTCAGGGTTTCAGCTACCATCCACTACTCTGTAATTAATTTACTCTTAATTGCTGGACTGTAACGTCACTTATGGGACTTTCCGGTGAATTCAGGCAGCTACAGCTTTTAACTCTTTCCACTGCAGTTATTATTTCCCTTTTCTTTCTTTCTTTCTTTCTTTTTTTTTCTAAATTGTTTTCTACCAGAGCTCATCTCATCTTCCTCCCCAGTCTGTATAAAGTTGCTTTCTATAGTTGAACATCTTCGTGGAGCTGTGTGTCACCCCATCAGGTAGACGAGAACCTGATACACGAGTGATCTCACCTGATTCACAGCCGCTCACAAAGATGCTTGCAGCCGCAAATGAAAGAGCTTAGGGGTGCAGAGAGTGAAACTTATACAGATCTATTGTGGTCCTTCTTCTTCCTCCCTCCGTCCCCCCCCTGCTCTCTAAATCCATGACAGAGCAGCCATCAGCCATGTGCAGAGTCAGTGTCAGGGTTAGGTTGCAATAGAACAGAGAAGGGGGAAGAGAAAGACAGAGTGAGGGGCAGAAGAAAAGAAAGAAGCTGTTAACAACAACAACAACAACAACAACAAAAGCACTGAAGAGGGAGGAGGGGATGATGGTGTGAGGGGGAGATTTATGGGGGACATTTATTACTACACAGTGCTTCCCCCCAAGGAGGTGAGGAAAGAGGGGTGGGGAGAGACAAGCAAAACATTCCCTTTCCCCTTTAACTCCTTTGCCTATACAGGAGCCACACTGGGGGTGGAGATCTTTGTCCCGCTGTTAGCAGCCGTGTAGGAGACATTGGGACTTAATTTTGGACTGAAATGTTGAATTTAGTTGAGATAGAGAAGTCCAGACCCGAGGCCTGACTGCAGCACAAGTTCAGATTGTGTTCATTTTTCATACGGAGAGCTTTAAGAACCACAATGTTATCTTCTTTAGATGCATTAGGAAAAGTGGATATGCAAACATAAAGTCAGTCCAGACCCAGTTGACGAGGAGCAGGGGTGTGTTTTAACATAAAGGCTTTTTTACGAGCAAGGGCTGTGTGGAGTAATCTCCCCCTGGAGTGTTTTCACAGACGACAGGGTGGGATGACAGACTTGCTGGAAATCACGTCTGCAGTTCAAAGGCCCTGTCACTGATTGATTAAGTGGATCACATCGATTGCCTCCCTCTGAGGAATAACTACAGCAAGAGGGAGGGGATCAGAGCATTTTACTTTTCCAGAAATATAAAAACCCTTATTTGGTGTGAAATGAACTTAAGGACCCATAATATGTCACACATGAGATAGGATCAGAGTTTATTTAAGTGCAGTGCACTTCACAGCAGATACTCTGTGTGGATTTGAATCCCACAAGGTCATTGGGGCTCAAAACACAACAAGCTGATGGAAACATGTTCTTTTCTGGACCTACGCCTCAAGAAGACTCATATGCTGTACTTGTTTACTTTAATACTCTCAGATGTATTGCGCCTGCTTGATATTGTGCGACTCGGTTATCCTTCCAGGTTTAGGAGGAGGCACCTGTTTCCTGCTGAAATGAAAATCTAAAGAAAAAAAAGCCCCTCTTGGGGGATAAAGTCAGATGTATTCCTGTTTTAAAGATGCAGACAGTGAACCTCCTTGACAATACCTCATGTAGCTTAAGTGCATTCGCAGACTGCTGTGCCAAATGTCTCTAGACTTACAGTGACTGCATTCAGTGTGAAAACACAGAGGAAGTATTCAATAATTGTACTTCATTGCAGAAGCCAAAACATCTGTGGCATTTCTCACTTTTGACATATTTAGGTTACATCTAACAGTTATTACCTATGCATTTCCTTTTAAAACATGTTGAAAATGTCTTTGTCTTGTTGTTTTCTTGTTCTCGGGCTCAGAATATTTTTTAAAAATATAATTTGGCCTGGAAAATATTAGCTAAAAGTGAAAAATATTAGTTGAAAACCCATGACGGTTGCCTTGTATGTCTTTGTCCAAACAACAGGTTAAAGTCCAAATGTATAAAATGTACCAATACGTGTGACAAAGAAAATCAGCAAAAGCCCTGCAAGTGAGAAAAGAGAACCAGTGGATGATGTTTGGGGTTTTCATTTGATCCCATTTGTAACATATCAGAACAGATTAATCAAAATTTCTACTGACTTCCACTGTGAAAAAGGAACAAACTAAATCTCAGCTTGTCAGGCAGGATTTTCCACCGCCTGTTAACAGGCAGTCGAACTATCTCTCAGGAGACTTGATTTCTGAGTATTTGTGTTCCCCTAGGTCAAGGCTGTTCTCCTTTGGCTTGTAGGCTCTATCAGTCATGGAGGAGGGATAGTCAGTCACTCCTCAGCCTCTGCTGGACGGTTTGATTTCTGCCTCCTGGGCTGTTGTGTCTGATGACCTCTTCTCAGAAGGGAGGACGGGGATGAGGTTTGAGGTCACTGATAGTGTTTAAGTGGGATGACAGGATGTTAAATCTTTATCTTTCAGGACTGGAGATGAAAGAAGTCACACAGAAACACAACAAACAGTGTGATGGCCGCTATAGCAAAGCTCTACTGCAGTTCCTCCTCACGGCCAACAGAGGGCAGAGTTCTTCATTTATCCGCCCTCCTGCAGCATTTCCCATATGACCCTTTGTAAAGTATTGAAATGTTTGCCTGAAGCATGGATTTAGCCTTCAGAATGGCAACACCTCCAGTGAGAATCTCTGAGATTAGACAAGAAGGTCAGCACAGTCAAACACAAGCCTTTCTTTGTGTAGCATTGAGGTGAATTAGAGCTCAAGCCTGTGTATTGTGTAATCAGCCTTTGTACTGACACACTAATTTACTGGCCTTATATGAAGCAATGAGATTTATCAGCTACAAAACACAAATGCTAATACCAGCAGTGTTGTAATCTCAAGCTGTGCTGCACCACATCCCACTTAGGGCAACCACAGGCTCATTAAATGAAGTCTTAAAATAGGAATAGTAGTATTTTTTTATTGCTGCATGGTACAAAATATGTAGCTGTTAGTTATTGATGAATACAAGTAACTGTTTGCCATGTTCTGGCATTTATAGTTATTTTAAAGCATTATTTATGATTCAGTTTAGTCCATTTTCCAGCTGAAGTTTTTGTATTGGAAGAAACCACCCCCAACCCAAACACCCACACACAGACTTGCACTAAGGTCATTATCAGCAATTTAAAGATCATTGCTTCACAAGAAACCTTTTTGGGAATCTTGTATATTGATATGGAAATATATAACTGAATATGATGTAAAAGATTACATAATTTATCCACAACACAATGTAACATATACTGTAAATAAGTACTATAAATAAAAGGAAGTACATTTCTTGAATTCTAAACTGTCCTTAAATTTAAAGTATTATTGTCAAAAAATCATTTTAAATGCATATAGCATATGGGTGAAAGTTGTTTATTATTATTGAGATTGAGCTTATGTGCTGGTGACGTATCACAATTTTCCTGTGAAAAGAAGCATTATTAGAAAGTACAAGTACCGCAACTTACTTACAGCACTTGAGTAAATGCACGTCGGACTGCACATATGACATATTGAAAAAAGTGTTAGTGATGTTTCTATAAAAAGCTGTAGATTACTCAATAGTCTGTATCTTCTCTAGCATGTGATCACATATTTTGAAACACAGCGAGGACAGCTAACCAGCACGCGGACTATTATGCAAGCAGTGGTCAAAGATAGTGAAGTTTGATCTAAACTGGGTTTGATTTCTTGAATACGTCGTCATGCGTCGGCCCACGTTCGCCGTGATATCGCACTGGTTTTGCTTCTGTGTTCATTCTCTAGTCTTGTATAAGCTTTGACAGCCAGGGCACTATGATTGCTTCCTTTCATGTCCCATGGTATGTTTGCCAAATTCATATGGGAGGACTGTGGTCATCTTGCAGGGTGAAACTAGCCTCAGAGGAAGAGAGTTTAAGGAGAGAGAAACAGGCAGAGAGGGAGGAAAATAAGGACTAGGAGCAATTAATTGTCCATAAGAGTAGCCACAGCATTGTTAGTGGTGAACCGCCAACTGCTCTTGCTGATGTTGTTCCCATGAATCGCTCCAACATGCCCATCCACTCGCTTTCACTGCCCTCATCTCACACTGGGTGGGATCCATCAATGCGAGCCTTGGCTCTTTCAGATAGCTTTGACACGTCACAGCATTACAATCACCACCAGAGTTCAAAACAAACACCATTTCGGAAATCAAAGTCTTTGGCCCTTTTAGAGCCAGTTCGCAGTGAAACAGAGGATGAATAATGGTGTTTTGGTTAAATGCACATTTGCAAAAATAGCAACAAAACAAGAGAGTGTAGGGTCAGTGTTTAACGGAGATTTACTGTCCAATCCTCCTCTGACATGCTGGTCTCTAGAGAAGTGTTGTATTTAGAAAGAAAGGCCAGCTTCCTCTTCTGACTTCCTGACCTGCGTTTCCTGAGGAACAATCTGTCTGTCTGTCCAGAGGGCTCATGGGAAGGGAGAATTTGGTTTTCCATTCACACATTAGGGGTTGCAAAGGAAGAAGCAGAGGTCAAAGCCATCAAGCTACAGATATCGATGATCGCAGCATCACGACACACAATGCAGCACACTCAGAGATGGCAGATGATGTGATCATGCAGACACACTTAGTGCTGGAAACGTTCGGGATGCAGATAGGAATCTGGTGTGCGCTGTGTCCAGTTCCTCGTGGGCTCACTGTGCCTCCGCTGGGGACCGGACAGACCTGACCCCGGTCCAGGTGTCATGACCATGCGGCGGACACTGAAACAAGATATTCCTCAGCTCCTCACTCAACGCAGGAAAAAAATCAATGGGCTTTGTATAGCTTTGGAACAGTGGAAAGCATTCTCTCACCAAAAAGTACTGCCCCTGCCCCATCTGTCTCCATTCTCCAGCGCTCCCAGACCTCACAACCAGCCCTGTGTGGTCACTCCTGGACTAGAATTACACAGTCCATGTGTCCAGCTCTGGACAATACACAAAGCCAACCGCTCGTGTGACCCTGCCCACTTTTCTCACACTTAATCCTAGCAGATTTATTGCATTGGACCTGACATCTTTCCAGTTATTGATATTCCTCCAGATGCTGTTGGCATAAACCCGCCACAGGTGCATTTTGTGTTCGACAACAATTCTCCCACCATACACAAGGGCTTAGAAATTAACTTTGAAAGACGCAAGAATTAAAAGGGGGGTTGGTTTTAATTAAATGATGTTGAGCAGTGAGAACAGGATGAGTAGTTTGTGAGTCATCCACAGTCAAAATTGTCAAAGTCCTTTTGGTTTCAGATGTGTGATGTTTTACTGTCAAATACTATTTTATTTTTATTGCAGCTCTGATTGGAACCTTGCTGGTGCCCGTCTTTATTGCTAGTAGTATAATGATCTGCAGACTACTTGATGAATACAATACAGAACTTGTATATTGTGTTCTAAGCTTTTTATCCCTCTACCTTTCAAGTAGGACGTCTATTTGATTAGTGCATATTATGGGAAGCACTGTAAGACTAAAATTGTATGTCTCCATCAACCAGTCAAGTTGCAATTTACATGCATTTCTGTCCAGACTCATATTTTAATCAGTTCACCAATAGTTCTGTATGGATCTCTGTGCCACATGTAATGACATTCTTGAGCTATTTCTTTGACTAGAATAGGACAGACATAGGGTCACAGTGACCTTGACCTTTGACCTCTGACTCAGTTTGTCTTTGCCCAAGTGTATAATTGAGTCAAACTTGAAGAAATTCTCTCAAGGCATTCCTGAGATATTTCAGGGATAACGATAAACATTAACATCGATAAGCATTAACAACGCAAATAGAAAAACATAAACAAGCCCAGTGAAGCTGACTTCTTATCAGTGGTAATGGAAAACAGCACTTATACTGTAGCGCATTTCACTTCATTGCATGATTCAGACATTACTACAGATGTTGATGTTGATGCTAAACACTATTATTCCTACTAGACTTTCAATTCAAAGAAACTGACAAATTACGCCAAAAGATAAGACATTTTCTGTTTTTTTCTTGTTTTTGTTAACAAATTTCATAAAGAGACTAAAACTAACAGCAAGTTACTAACTGACATGTACTGACTTTAGCTCCATTGTTGACAAAACTGTCACCCTGGGTGACATGTTTGTTCTTTATAAAAAAAAAAAAAAAGCACTTTGTAGATGATCTACAAACAATTCCACAGACCAGTAATGGCCATCACTTTCACACTCTCTAGTGGTTACTGTCTTGCTTGTAAACATAGTTTGTATTGTGAACAAAAAGTTTGTGTGAAATACATATCACATTATGTCATTGAAACAAGCATCAGCATGAGCCAGAAATGGCACCAAATCCACTTGCCCTGGAAATGTCTTGTGTTTTGTAACTTATACAAATCTGTAAATAGCTCCATGTGGCTTGCAGCATTTCTAACTTTGTTTATGTTTTATGCATTTATAGCACATTTAGTTGTGTATGAAAACAGGTATCCCAAGCCTCTAAACTGCTTGTTGCTTGCTCGATGGTTTCCCAACCCATCAAGGCAGATAGCCACCCACTCTGAGCCTGGTTCTGCTGGAGGTTTCTTCTGTTAAAGTGAGTTTTTCCACTCCACTGTTGCCTAGCGCTTGCTCAAAAGGGATTTGTGTTTTCCAAATATATCTTCATGTTTGCATTGTTATATTCTGCAAAGTCTTAAATCATACATATTCAGATGACTTTTGTTGTGATTTAAAGATCTAAAAATAATCTGAATTTAATTGAAAAATTGTTTGCTTTACTTACTTGTGTTTTGAGCATTTGGGTGTTTGTTTGAGCTTTCTGTAGCTTATAGTTTATGAAGAGACAAACAGTAGTCAGCCTAAACAAAAGCTAGGTTAAGTTTGGACTCTGATTTATGGTCAGGACTGCAGGTGTTTGAGCTTTAGAGGAAGATTATTCATCTGTTAAACTGTACCTTTGATTGTCCTGCACGGAAAAAGTAATGTCTGTTCTTTTCTTCTGTGTGACCTGCACCGACTCCCAGTCACTTGAGCTCATGAATCCACACTTTTATGGAAAATGAGGAGGAAATGAGCAAAATCAAGATATGTGGATCTAGATCAAGGAGCCCATGGTGAAATAATTTTCTCAGAAAGTATAGACAAAGGCTCACAAAGTGCTTTATGTTCTCAGAGGGGCCAGAATACATCATCGTCTTACCTCTTTGATTGTAATTTTGTAAAAGCTTCACCAGTCACTCAAAGAAAACAACTCTGAGGGATTTGGTGTGATTACCCACAGTCCAAACATAGCACTGCTCAAAATAGAGTTTGATGCTCGAGATGAGTCTAAGCCGCTTCTTCTTTATGCTTTTTTGCAAAAAATTTAAAAAAGCCTCTGGGTCTTCGAGGCTGGTTGTGTCCAACTGCCCCCAGCTCTTTTCCACTCTGCCTTTCTTTCTCCTCAACCTCTTTCAGACTGTCTTCTTCCCTGGCAGTGAAAGAAAGTGCAGCTGTGTGGAGTCCTTTAGGTTGAATGAGAAGAATCAGCCCATTTGGTTGACTTTCCTGGCCAAAGCTCTAATTTTCTGCTGCCAATGCCTAACATCCAGTCCAGAGCAATTCCTGGGACCTAGCCACTTGTATCCACCAGGACAATGGAGATTGTCCTACAGCTGTATACCACACAGGAGTCAAATTTTCTGTCTGCCAAAATATTAAATGTGGGTGTACCACTAAGCACAACTGTTTTAACAGTCAATTAGTTCATTATTGAGCTTTAAAAGTCACCAGTCCCACTTGTTTCCAACACAAAGCTGCTTGGTTCAAGAATTATGAAAAACAAATGTCATATTCTTCACGCTACTGCCAGATTATGTCTCATTTCAAGGTAGTGACTCTACTTTCTAAAGAAACTTAATTGAGAACAAGTGGACGTACTTCAGCCCATTGGAATATATTTTCTCTTGTTTCAAGAACAATGAATTGTGAAGGCTGAATGTGCGACTGAATTACTTGTCAAGACAGATGTTTATTGTAATTTGACCAGTAACATGTGTGTCACAAGTCTCTTTGTTTTTTGATACAGAGCTTTAACAAGCGAAAACTCGTATGAATTATACACCGAATTTGGTTTTAGCTGTTGTGAGTTGTTGAATGTTATTAGCATGCCCTCAGAAAAATACACAGCATTGCTTGTATGTTTCCAGTAAGCACTATTAGTGTCACATCAGGCCCAAATGGCAGCCCACATAACTCTGTCAACCCAGGGAACTACTCACATTATTGCTGTGTTGTGTGACAGCTGAATATGGAAACACTTTTTGTGCTTGTTAAATACTTTTTGGTTTGCCCCCTTTTTTCTTGCCTAGCACTCTTATAGGTTCTACAAAGTCTAGTAAAACGCAACGACTTTCCCAGAAATGAAAGTTTATTGTTCCCCTCAGACCACTCGACTCGTAAATAATGGCACATTTACCAAAAATCCCTAGCCAGCAGCCCCCACCTTCATGCCATTACCAGTACCACTACACGCCAAACCCACTGCCAAAGTACACCCAAACAATCCCCCTTTCTACTCATTGAAACCTTCCAACTGTCTGTTAACAGTGTTTATGCTATTAAAGCCCTCCAACTCAACACTCAGACGCAAGAACTGTCCAAATGCTGTTGATGGGAAATGTACATACACCTCCTACACCATTAAAATGTGATTTTCATTTTTTAGCTTTATTATCATAGTAGAAAGCTTTAAGGCATAACACATACACATGCATCACGGCACCTTCTGCTTGACAAAAGACTTGCATCAGTGTTTGTTTGATCCAAAGTTCATAAAACTCACTACAGGCTAGGAATGGATTTGTTATCAGTGAGTTGGTGGTGCAATGAATTATGTCTTTTTTGAGTTAGTGCTTTGAAAACTAGTAAAGAACATTTTACTCTGCTTTATGCTGGCTTACATTCACACGTACTCTTAGAGAAGGATGCAGTCAATTTCTGTGTGAGACACTCATTCAAATCATCTGACACTGCCAACACACAGTCAGCACGATCCAGTAAAATCAAAGATATTATGAAGAGGAGGATGAAATGGGTTCCACATGTGCACTATCCCTACAGGGGGAAACCTATTAATATGTGTAATATGGTGATTCAATCATTTACCTTATTTTAATAAAACCTCAGACTCAAGCTCACTTAGACTTGGCTTGCACAGCTGTCTCCAGGCACCTCTGGAGTTCGTGATGACCTGCTTTGATCATCCGTGTTAAAACTTATAAACAATCAAAATGTTAAAAGTCTGTGAATGGAGAGACCTAATGGAAAGTTAGCAAGTGAACAGCAAAGATAAGTGGAGACAAACGGCTGATGTGTAGGAGGGACTTTAGTAGAGTACAGTACTGGAGCTTCCACTGTGGGCAACTTTCTCACTGCATGACTCACTGCATGCACAGTTAAAATACCACAGAAAATCATAATGTCTACAAAAACATCCTTGCACCTACAAACTCTCACAGTGAACAATGACATCAGTGTTGACGTGCAGTTTACGATTTCGGTGTGGTGGTATTACAAAATGTGACATTAGACAAATATCACACCCCAATCTGACGTTCAAAAGCTTGACGATTTTGTCATTAGGGCTCCTGTCTCAATGTGAGTAAGTGTTTTATCGAGCTGGAGGCTGCTTATTGTTGCCTGATAATCCCCATATACAGGATATGAGTCTATTTTCATTGATAAGCCTTTGAATCGACAGTTGTCCTGACATTGCTATCATGTTAAATTAAAACCTTTCAGAATAAATACAGGTTAATAAGTTGGACACCAAATACAGGATGAAATAATAAGTTAATAATGTTGAAACCCTTTTATGAGAGAGAGAAGCATCAAGTGGGTATTTGAAGAGCTCAGTGTTCAGTCATGATTTATCTCTGCTGAGGTAATATCGAGATTGGTGCCCTGAAACTGTCTTTGTTTCAGCAAGATGCCTTGAGCCAGATAAGAAGGCCCAAAGCTCCCAGTTCAGCAGCATGATAGATGAAAGTGTTTCATCTTGTTTATGCTACCTGACACAAGGCATCTGCTGGCCTCTGCAGCACTCACTTCATGCTGTAACAATGCTCTTTACTTGTAATCAAACAGTGAAACACAGATTCACAAGGTATTTCAGATGCAGGAGATACTGTCGTGGGTGTGGGAAAATTAGCGCTTGCTTTTTTTCTTTTTTTTTGGAAACATCTGCTCAGTGTGGATTTTTAACTGTGGCCTGTGGCTTTGAACAACACCTAGCTTAGATCTAATGACCTACTTACTTACTGTAGATAGCTTTAATCTATTGTGGCTAACATTACTAATGACTGAATAGTTTAAGAGTTAGACAAAGAAGCACATATAGACTATAGATACAGTCACTAACCCTAACCCTTATTGAACTTTGTATAAGACCTCTAAGCTAGTTGACAGCTTATCTAAAATGAGATTTTGGATAAACTGCATACAAGCAACATACTATGTACTATGTACATACTATGTAACTATAGTATACTATATAACTATGTTGATCTAATCTGGCTAAATTTAGAATTTGACGTAACATCCGATCTTTCACACATTAACACAACACATTAAAACTATAGAAACGAGTCAGACATGACATTTGTAACTTTGAGTAACTACTGGATAGATTAAATTCTGTATTTCTCCAATATTTTGTTAAAAAAACCTGCATGATAATGGCTGAATATTCAGCCTCATCAGTACTTATTCTGACAATGAGCTAAACTGAGATCATGCACATGCTAAATTATAATTTTTGTTGTGGTAGCATGCAAATGTATTGCCTGATGTATAGTCTCAAAGAGTTGCTAGTGTGGCTGTGGGTTCATGTCAGCAAATGGACCTTCTGCTTCTTATTTCACACAGAAACATAGATGATCAAGATATTTTGAAACCAAATGACAATGTTTTGAATTTTGAATTTATTACCTGTCCTTATGCCAGATGTTTTAACAAACAAAGGCCTTGCAAAAAGACATGACATGTTCAGTGATGAAGTTGCAACCACAGAAAAATCTATCATGTAGCCACATCATCATATCCTGCTGGCAAAGTTATTGTGAATCTTTAAAGTAAACATTGACTTGTGCAGATATAGTATAGTAAAATGTTCCATTAGATGTTGCAACATACTCTGTTATTCATTTGTATTTAGGGTTTTTAGGGCTATTTTTTAGACTGCAAAAACCCATCTATCAACAATCCCATGATCATTTTTCTTGATGAAGAAAACAAATTCCCAGCTATAAAACTATTTCAGTTGTTTTATGGTGTTAGGATTCTGCTAGAAACACTGGCAGGTTTCCTATTTTCCAGCAAGCAGAGGAAAGCGGACTGAGTGGTGTAAAGTTTGGCTAGCACAGGTGTGGATACATGTGCTAAAACTGCCTCTTTTTATGGTCTAAATTACCTTGACGGAGCCAAATCATGTAACAAAACCCAACAAGTATTCATTGTTTATACTCATGCCAAAGTTTTTCTCTTTTTCATATAAGACAAATAAATAAGTATGCATGGAAAAATCTGCCAAAATAATGTGCTTTCTGTCATACTGTAATCATTATATAGTCATGTAATATACCATAAATGTCATAGCATGAGGCAGTGATGGAGTGTGTTTGCTCTTGGGCGGGCTTGCTATGTTTTTGAATGCTGTGCTCCATATGTGAAGAAGCTGTGGGCTTCGATATCTCTTCCATCTGTCTTCGTTGTATGACTAACTTAAACATAATCTCCCATTCAGTTTTTTCTGGTCTTTCACCCACCACCTCCTCCGTCCAGCTTCTTTTCAAAACATCCATTAGTGCAGGACACAGATTCTCTCAAACAATCAGCTGCTTGCATAAACTTTCTTTCCTTCTTTGCTTGCATTTAAAAGGAGAACAACAAGAAAGAAAGACAGCTGAAGAAAGACAGAGCGAGGCAGAGGGATGCAGAGGGAGGGAGGCAGAGACAGGCCCAGCACAAGCAGGGAGAAAGTGCGGAGTCATGCTGTAGGAATGCTGGAGGGGGGGGATTGCTGGCGTGACTGCCCCATTTTTCACAGCCATAATCAGAGCCAGCTGTCAGTGAGAAGCCCCAGAAGATGTAGGGGGTGGGGGATAAGGATAGGGTGGGGAGGGAAGGAGTAGGAGTTCAGTGTTTTTGGAAGAGGTTAGAAAGAGAGAAGGAAGAAGTTGGTAGGGATTGGGTTTTAGTGAAGTTAATTTCCTCTTTGTGTATCACGAGGCTTAAGAGTTATGTAAAGAAAGTGCCTTTAAAATACCATGTGTAAAAAAAAAAAGTTTTGTAAAAAAGATTGCTTCTTTGTGTAAAAATGTCTCCGTGCAAAACACGGTGAAAAGGAGTCGTGGATCAGACTGTAGCCTTGACTCGGCCTGGCTGTTGTCTGAGCCAGGTTAAAGAAGAATGGATGGGGGCCAGGGTGGGGCTTCCTGCTTTCCTGCTGCTGCTGCTGGGATCTCTGCAGCATAGAATGACAAAGCAGAAGCTGGTGGACACTCCATAGAGTGTATAAAGTGTACAATCCATAACATGTATGGAAAATCCCACATAAAAAACTAATCAAATTATATTATGATTTGTAATTTTTTAAATTTAGATTTTTAGGGCATTATTGCAGATCAGGATTCAGAATGAACTTACAGTGCAGTAATTGTGCTTTGCACATCTGTGTATGTGATAAAGCTGGTAACGAGCCGTAGCAGTGCTGTTATAGTCCCAGAGCTCTGAATGTAAACTTCTGGTGCTTTATGTTTAGTCTACAGTCAATGGAACATCTTCCTTTCACTATATGTGAGGCTCTGTTATGTTTTGCCCTGCAACAAGTGTGCCTATCCTCTATCCTGGGGGTCAAACTGAAATTGAAACTCACTGCACTCTGGTTTGATGAATCATGAAAAGAGATGGTGAGAATAACACTTATAATGGCAGTTCCACTCGTAAAACTCCCCCAGCTTGAGAGAAACAATAAATTTGGAGTGAAGTACTGCACAGCCGTTTCCTGAAGTAGCCAGATACTTTTATGACCTATCCTTCACCTTCACCTCCTTAGACTGTGTGCAGTGACAGTGCCACGTACTTTATTTGACCCTCTGTAGCTTGATGGATAAAGGCTCTGGTGGGAAGAACCTGGCATGTTGATTCTCGGGTGATTCATGGTGGTTAAAGACGTGCCCTCCTCGAAGTTGGAGAACTGACTGTTCATTTCAAACCCAAATGCCTCAGAAACAGTACCCTCGAGACTTCCAAGAAATAGTGTCACTGGCTAATGAACTTTGCAGCCACTACACTGACCTCTTTCTTTGCTAACTGGGTTCACATAAATTACCTTTTCACTTGCATAAGTCTATACTTTAGCACTGTATAACCTAAAGCTTTCTTGGAGAGCTGGTTTGCCTCTGTGCACAGGCCTCCTCACCTATTTTTGTTTTTAAAAATATCTCCTCTACATATTGTAGCAGTGAGGTGTTGCCGAAGCACAATAGAGACGATGCACCCAAGAAGAGAACTTTAGAAATATACAACTTGATGTCTGACGAGCTATTTTAGGTCTAACAAAACTCCCCTTTCTGCCCACTTCCTGTGCTCAGGTTGTCATGTAATGCAAGGTTGTGCAAACACAAAAGACACAGAAAGACACAGTGTATCGGGGGCAAAAATGCCAGTGAAAGTTTCTAAAATATCCACACCTGAATAACCTGTGAAAAGATTAACTATAAAAAGCCGATGGTAGTGATGTGGTCACTGTCATTTAAATATATATAAAAAAATATCTGTAGACCAGATGGTGTGTCTTTCTAGTGTGTCATTAACAATAGAACCAAAGCTTTATGCCAATATTATACCAAGTAACTGTATTCAGTATACATAGTAAAATACCATAGTCAATATACAATACTTTTATAATAAGGAGGGTTGTATCAACCAAGTGTTTTTGGCCCTAATTCAAGTCTTTTGATATTGGGTATCTGCTGATCCTGAGTTGGACCTGATGCACAATCAAATTAGTGCAACCAGTTCAGTTTGTTGTTCTTCTTCTTCTGTCAGCTTATCCAACATCAGATCGCCACAGTAGGAGAACTACTGACCCTAAAGTTCACGGGCAACACCTCTAACAACAACTACCACTGCTGTCCCCCAGTTCAGTTTAGATAGATAAATATCAAATGATACTCTGCTTTAATTCTGCACATTTCTAAACAAATAATAATAAAATAAAACACATCACAACAGACTTTTGCCCTCCAGAGTTTTTCCCTTCTTGGCATTTACTTCCAATAAGCCCAGTGAAATGAACAAATTAAAGACTGTCTCATGTTTTGGTGCGATTAACCTTTGTTCACCTACGTTCAACTTTGACCACGTGGATGCGCATGATCGACCACCAGAAACACTGATGCACTATGTTTGGAAATAGAGAAGTTATCTCTCTAATGGTGTGCTATCACCTACAAGTTTGTGATTTTGCAGCCACGGGTAGCTTCTCAGTTTTCTTTTGTGCACTAAATTGTGACACTGTGGCCGCAGAGTCCAAAATAAAGCCAGTTACATATTTGTGTGACTACATTATCATCTGTGTGAATGTGCTACATATTAATAATCTACTTAGAAGCAGAGGTGGACTGACAACACCGGCTTTATTTGTGAATACATTTAAATGCTTATTTGTCAATATGTAAAACGTCATTTCATACTAATGGAACTTTTCTGTGTATAAGATCTGCACACTTTCATCTCAGCTTCCTCTCACTTGGCCTGTTTCTCTGCCTAGGAGTTGTTTATCAGACTGGGAGGGAGTGAGTGGCCTGTAGCCTTGTTGAGTTCCAGCCAAGTCCAAAGTGGAGTGGGTTCACACTTTGGACTTTGGACTTGGACTATGTCTTCATGTAGCCCTGTCGGTCCATTATCAGAACCAGAAGGGCGCATTGACCCTTGCCAACCCAGTTTTGGGATCAGCGTGAGTCATTACTCCATGACCCACAGAACAAAAGGTGAGACCATATCTGGGATGAGTGGTTTCTAAAAGGTTGTTTTGTCTGACACAAACTGGCAACATTGACATTTTTGTTGAAAGTGGAGCCGTGGTTTCATACTCTTTAAGCCTCTCTTATTTATTTCCTTCTTCTCCTCCATAGTCTCTCTGCTTCAGTGATGCCTATTGTCTTGTGATACAGGCAAAAAAACCTTTTTAGTTATTAAGTACAGACAAAGAGTGTCCTGTCTTATCAATTGATTGTGGCTAAAAAATATTTTCCCCTGTCTGCATAGCGAAGCTTCTTGGGTACTTTCCAGGGCACTCTCTCCGTTTTGGCAGTCTGTTGCCTTGTTTACAGAGCTGCTAAACTCTGGCGACACCACAGGCTGCGAGTCAAGCTGCAGATCCGGCAGTCACAAGTTCAGGGTTCAGTTTACAAACAATGTTGCCTAATATGTCCTTTCTAGTCACGATCACAGCTTGTGTGAGGTGCTTTTTTGAGATCTGATTCTAAAGATGACATTTTGAGTGCGTTGTTTGCCTCGTTGAATTCCTGTTATAAATCCTCTCTGGCTAAATTTGTGTCCAAGCAGGATCATAATAAAAAGTGAGTTTCATTCCAAAATAAGACATCCAAATTTAAAACACCAGCAATTCTGTCAACGTGAATAATAATAAAGCACATGATCGAGTTAATGTTAAAGTTATGAATCACTCAGAGCTGTTTCTTTTGATTACTACTTTGTTGTTTTAGAAATATTAGAGCATATAATGAAATTAAAGTAGTAATATATTTCCAAAATAGGTTAGTACTGCAATCAAGGTTAACAGAGGTAACTTCTGGACAATTTCTTATCTGTACTGATCAGATTGTGACTAACAGACTGTAGGTTGTGATTGCCTCTACATAATCATAATGGTTTGTGTTCTCACGCAGTTAATAACAAGTATCAATAAATCAGAAAAGCATCAGGAAGAGACATTAAATGGGAGTTGAGAATAATAAATGTCATAAAAAAATGAGGATTAGAGATAATTTTCAGATTTGATCAAGTTTACGTCAGCAAGTATCAGGGTTTTTTTGTTGTTTTTTTTTTCTGAACATAACACATGTAGTTCTTACTTTCAGCCTCGTGCCACCGCCGCACAGCCTTCTGCAGGAACTTATGTCACTTCCTTTGTTATCTTATTGATGTGGAAAGAGGAAGCCCCCTTACTTTCCCCAGACCTACTTAACAGAGGACCATGAAAAGTGTTGTAATGCAATTTCAGAGCAGAACAAACCTGAGTTTTTCAGTTTGTAACCACCGAGCAGATGTTAAAATTAACTTTATTTCCTGACTTATAACTGTCATGTGTGTCAGCACGTGTGTCGGCTCATGTTTTTTCGTTATGCTGTGGAGTTGCAGCACCTGTGTGCACGTCTGTCACACAGGATGTTGGGGGTTGTCTCCTTTTGCAGGCATCCGTCCTACCCACCATGCTTTTCTGTGCCTTGTGTACTGTATGAAAAAATATGATAAAAAGTTGTGCTGCAGACTGTATGGAACATGCAGAGGAGGTGAGGACTGCTCCACTCTTTGATGCCTCAGTGCACACATGAAGGAATGAAACGTCTCACTGCTCAGTCGTTTAACCCATTCATGCCCACACAAGAATAAGTTAGCAGCACGAAAGAGCAAGAACAACAACAACAGCAACCTCCTCCATATGGAATAACACTCCTCGTTTATGACTTTCATTTACTAAAGCATTTTTAAATGCTTCATTGTGATTTCCATGATATCTATGCATCATCATTTGAACCAAAGATATTTGTTATTCAGGTCATAGAGATTAATGTTTGTTTTAATGTTAATGGCTGCTCTATGTGTTTCATTTATTCCCTATGAGATCTAGAAAACATAAACAACCCAGAAAGCCTCAGTAAGCACTGAATTGGAAATATACAGAACTATCACTCAGCTCTGCTTTATGAAACTATATAGTTTCTTCACATATTTTATTTGACTTCACAGTCTTATTCACTTTCACCACTCTCATATCCTTTCTTTTACCAAGGCTGTTTGAGGGATAGTTCAGAGCTTGTATTTAATTTCCAGTTCCAGACCAAATCTGGTCTCGGAACTAAGAATTGTTTATGTCAGAGGCTGGAGGAAGATTTATCATGACCAGCAAGACAAGAAAGATAAAAATTAGTGCATCATTTATTAAATTTGTTGACAGCTGTGGCTTAAGCGGTAGAACGGTCCACTAATCGTGGGGTTGTGGTTCATTTCTTAGCTCTTGCTGTCATGTCCCAAGTGTCCTTGGGCAAGACACTAAACACCAAGTTGCATGGCAGCATATTTAAGTAACAATAAGGCAGAAAAGCTCAGAAAAGTGCAGATTATTCATCTGCAACGTGACTGATGCCAGTCGATCCTAGGTAGCTATGCTAAAGCTAACACCGGCTATTGCTGACATCTGATGTTCTGTGTTAATAAGAACCAAAACCTGTAAGGTAATTGCCGTCCACAGTGATCACAATGAGCAGCACAAATGGTTGGCTCGTTCAGTCATGTCATGGTTGGCAATGAAACAGCTGCAAAAAGATTTTTGCTGCCATTGTTGTTGTTTGGCTTTAGTGTTGCTGGGAAGGTTGAGCTGTATATAGACTTACACAGTGATGCAATGATGTGGCTTTCTGAGCTGTTTTAAGCATAAGTACTTTAAAAACCTGAACAGCACTGAACAGAAGCTAAACATAGACAAACTGATAAAGAATCACGCAGCCATCAGTTGCTTTTGTAAAATAGACTCCAATAGGTAATTGAAATACTAGACACCCACATGTTCTAGTGTTTTCTTAGACATCGTGTATGCTATTAGTTAGGACATGATCATAGTTGATTTACATCCACTTTACAGTATATATCCCATGTTTGTATAGGGAGGCTTTACATGAAGGCCAGTGCAGGGCCAAGCTAAGTAGGTGTAAATAACGGTGTATTACTTCCTCTGGGAACATGCTAATGGCACAAACAGCCCCCTCAAATAACAGCTGGGTAGCAAAACAAGAAACACAGTTAAAGGTCACTTGACCTCAGTTTTGTATTGGAAAGTATTTGAGGAACTGGAAACAGTTAGTGTGATTGGTATCAAATCATAAGTCATCAGAATGTTACAGATCCATTAATCTGTTTAGGTGATTTGTTGTATTTACTTTTATTCTGCAGTCACACATCATCAGAGGGGAGTGCATGGGATTGTGTAACATGGTCTGAAAAATTATGGGCCTTGCTAAAATGCAAATAATATCCCCAAATTATAGCAACAAGCCTAAATAATTTCCTGTAGTGGTGGTTAAACTCTGCTATTTCTGCCTGGTCCTGTTTATTTTTGGGAGGAGGGGGCTGGGAGTACAGGGACTGTGGACACATAATCCTCCCAGAAAAGTGATTTATTTATGAATTCCAGTGCAGAAACTCCCCTCCTGAGAGCGGGCCAGCCTGCCAGAAGTCACTGGCTGATGTTTACAGGACAGGATTGGCTAATTCCCATGGTGCAGTGTGCCTGCAGTGCTATCTTATTTATACAAGGCCTGATATGGGAGAACAGAGGGGTTTATTTTGGGATATTCCCCATAGATGGATCCGATTTCTCCAACCAGAGCTGTTTCCTCCATACGTGCTTCACTTCAGGTTTTAGCAGTAGGCTGTACGAGTGTGGATGCAGCTCGCCACTTACTGACATTTAAAAGGACTGAACTGGCTCTGCAGAGGAAACTGTGTCACAGCATCGTGAGATTCAAGACAATAGAGTGAGTTCAGGGAATACTAAGGAAGTTGAATATTAGTTCCATAAAAAGTGCAGTTTTGCTTATCAAAACAATTTTCAGGTCTAGAATATGTTTGTAGAATCAAGTCAGTGGTTTTATCAAAAACATACAATCCTACAATCCTTTATGAAAAATTATGATCAATTTTGCCAAAGTGAGTTAAAGTTAGAGTCCTTCATCAAAATGAAGCCATATTTTTTCTGGTGTGAATGAATTTAATGATGTGGTGGAGTAATACGAACCAACTGTTTAGTTTTCTTACCTCAACAAATAAATTAATCACGGAATACTTTACTCTGATCAAAACATGTTACTTGTGTTTGCCATTTCAACAACATCACCTACAGACTTAGATACGAGAACAAGTACGTGATGAGTAAGTTTTGGAAGGGATGATGCTGAATTAGAAACAAGGCTCTCACAGTCTGTAAACGTTGTAATTATGAAGCACAAACACATGGAGACATATGGTCATAACAGAGCATTTTTGCGATGTTAAAGCAACATCTGCGTTTTATTAGACATCACGTCATTATTTGAAGATCAGAGTTGGGCTCACTGACGTACATTGCAAGCAATGCCGGAAAAACACCTTCTAGATTCTTGTTTATTTCTTTTTTCTGGCTTCATCTTGCCCTCTTCTTTCCCAGCCCCCCCACTGTTATTATCTCACATCCATCAGTGGTTTAATGATTACAACAAAGGAATGAGAACATTAACGGAAGGAGTGCAGGACCCCTGACACAGCTGACACTCTGGCCCAGATGATTTTCTGGCTGCTAAGATTTGTTGATTATATTTATCCTTTTCAATGATTAGGCTGCTGGTGAGACTTGTCTCCATGGCCAAGTTAGGCAAAGTCCAAGAGGAAACTCCCTTGTGTCAGCATCTGTTGCATGGAGGAGGCCGCTGACTAAACTCTGATCCTGGGATACCCTTGACACTTATAATTTTAGAAGAATTTAAGTTTTCTTATCATCCCCTCCTCTCTCTGCTGCTCTTATATCCTTTCACTTTTCGTCTGCTCAAAACGGTACAATAAAGCAGCACATTTCCTCTGAGCTCCTCTAATAATCTTGTTTGATAACTGTTGATGCTATTGAGGTGAGCTCAGTGAATGTCTAATATTTCTAGACGAATACAAGTAGTAGATTCCGTTGATTAAGCAGTTTGAAGTTCTGTGGCAATAACGTTGAAAAAAAAAACATGTTTCCTCATGCATTTCCTTTTGATGGCATTGCTGTTGGGTATTTTTCCACTTACACAGGGTTCTGTATCTGTATCTAGTTTCAGGTGCACATGCAACCACACATATGCACCTACAGTTTAGCATGACACAAAGAGGTGATTTATATCTTTGTGTTCTGCAGATGTGTGCAAACCAAAATAGTTAGAAAATAACTTTGTTTTCCCCTCAAAAATATCCATAATGGAGAACAGACTTTCTCATCAGCTCAAAGAGAAGGAAGCCAAATGGAATTAAATATGACTAGACTCCCACCAAGATGTGACCACTGTCCCAGAGGCATAACTGTAGGAAACTCAAACACTGTGATCATATTCTTGTAATGATTTGTTAGCTGTATGTGCTGTGGGATTAGAGTGACTTGAAAATTCTGGAATTAAAAATATTTTTAAACAATGATGGATGGAAACAACACACAGTTGACACTGATATGTTTTGGCCTCAGAAACAGATGCAGTTTCAATTTTGCAATTTTGCAATTTTGCAGTTTTGCAAAGAGTATGAAACTTGTTTCTAAAAGTAAAACAATCTTTGTCCAGCATTACAATGAAAGCTAATGCATCACATATTGTATAGACTTCTACTACTTCTGTCTTCTGTCCAAATTATATTTTTGGAGAGTCCAGTCAGCAAGTGCAGCAGGTCTCGAACATGGCTAATTTTCTTGACATTGCCATTAAAATGAGCAATGTTTTGTTGTTTTTATTTGTTTGTTTGTTATTAAATGTAATTTATGTAATTAAATATTAAGATTAAGACTGTTAACAAGGTAAACAGGGCTATAAAATTATTCTAGCTTGATAACATGTCTGAACACAGAGGAGCCAGCAGAATGTTCTGAATGAAGTGGGTGGCACATTATAAAAGTCAAGAGTCTAAATGTCAGAATCTTTACTTATCATTTCTTACCATTATTTTTCATCATCCCTTTCGATTTCAGGCTTTTTATTTGTTGCTTCAAGTGAAAATACACTAAAACCCAAACACACAGAAGAAAAACACACACACACAACATCAATTATTTAAGTTAAAATGGAAAATTCAGCAAATATGCAACATAACATATGGCTGGAGTAACTTGTAGCACAGTAACAGCCATCAGTGACATACCAGATTGATATTAATTAGTTCAGTAGCTTGATGCTAACATATAATACAATTTATCATTAATATACTTACAGGAATGAACATCAAAACTGCGGTAATATTACTAGTGGGAAGCAAAAACTCAGAGTTGTGGGCGCTATGCCCGTTGTCTGTACATTAAACATAAACATGTGGTTAACTTGGGGAACAGCTAAGGCAGCGCTATCCTTGCTGTAGACTGATGCATGTACGTAGTTTACAGCCACGTCATCTGTGCCATTGTTCACACACTTTCTTGCGTAGTTTGTGTCTGTCTGAAAGGTTTACAAAGGCCGGCCACATGGGGGCAGACATATGATAAAGTGGGCGACAGTGGCAACAGCATAAATTGCACATGAGGCCCGTAAATCAAGCACAACCAGATAATTTTACTTTACTTAAATGGGATTGTGTCTTACATATGTGTTCCATTAATTTCTGATGACTTACAAACACATTGGGTCGACCCTGGCTACATATAGGCGCCATGTTGTGTGTCCAACTGCGTAGTTAACAGCAAGTATATCCCCAGCCAAACCTGATGGACTCTAAAGCCTCTAAAGCTTTAAGAGATTTTAAAGATCATCTAATATTTCACATAACCCCTTAGAGATTATTGTTTGATGATCATTTTTCACAGATTTTTTACAGATCAAACAAAGGATATGATCTGAATTGAGCAATGTTGATGTTGGATCTAGGAAACTAGGACACAGTGTCATGGGTCCTACTCAGTGAAACACTAGCTAGTGGAAGATGCCCGCCTTATGGCCCCATAGTCACACTCACAATGTTTTCCAGCATAAAGCACTGTCTCCACTCTACTTTACGCTCTTGCCTTTTTTGTTTTCTTCTACATATATAGTGATGCCACATGGAACTGTCGAAGAGAAATTGTTCATGATTCTTGTGCCAATGACAGACAACAGGACGGCCCTGACTCTGAAACCATTTTAAAGGTGCAATACCTCTAGACTTGTAATTTATTAATAACTGGTAGCAGCTTATAGGAATATGGTACAAAATCTTATCCTGGTGTAGGGAAGCCATGTTCTTCTATGTTTGACCAGTGAAAATGGAACCCAGCTGTCCAAGTGGTTTGTGTCCAGGTAAAGCATTAAAAATAGATTTTCCACATGTGTAGACAGTCCAGAGAAGAGGAGATCAAGGAAGGAAAAGAAATACTTCATGCTTGAACGTAAGATTCGGTATATAAAAACTTTCATAATGGTTGACTCATTCTTGTCTGGCCTCATCTCATTAAACCTGATGTTGTGTGTGTGTGTGTGTGTGTGTGTGTGTTCTATGTTATTAAGTCTGTTTCTTTTCTTAAACATCTTTCTTGCCAAGCTATGGATTATTCACTCACAGGACACAAGTGTTTGATCGCTAAGCAGAATGATACACTGGCTCTTTGTGAGTGAAGTATGTCAGACCCGATGCTGGCCTCGTGTCATGGAAGAAGATGTTTTCCCATTTTTCTTGCTGTTTACAGTGTAATCACCATTAAATGGACAAAGCTGCATGCTACAAAGTGTGTTATGTCCTGTTGTGGTATTGGTTGAAGTGGTACAGATGCAGAATGTTTGTGTCATGTTTTGTGTAAAGCTTCTCTGTCTTCATCGTCAGGCTTTTAAAATGTTGGTGGTCTGTCTCTTTCTTTCTATCTCTTATTTTATTTTTCCACCTTTTTTACAGTGTTAGAGACAAAACACGAGTTCAAGTGGTGCCTCATTTCAACCAAAATGTCAAAGATAAACCCAAAATACTAGGTTACACCCACGTACTTCTTGCAGCCATCAAGAATTGAGTATTAAGAACGTTTCAAAAGCCACTTCCCCATTTTTTCTTCTTCAAAAATGTTAATAAATCAATACAGTCTTCACTTGCTCAAACATTGCAACAGAGTGTCAAGTGCTAAATGACTCAGATCAAAATGTCTCCATCCTACACGTCTGCAGAGGTTGTTTTTCTGCTGAAGTAGTTAAATGAAAACTTGAGGTAAATTTTTTAGTTCTTTATGACTGGTCCTCGTAAAGTTGTGCAAATAAGATTTTCATGAATGACCAATGCATCCTATTTGGACAAAATCATTTGTTGTTTTCCTTTTATAATTTATTTAGGCCTCTTTCGGGAAGCACAGATGATGATTCATGATTTTTGAACACTGCCCTCTTTCTCTTCCAGCATTAACATATATGAGACACATATATGACGCATAGTTGTCTTGGTTTCTGGTCTTACTTTGTTTGCAAAGAGTGGATTCATAAAGTCAGGCAGGCCCCATGATCTTCCCAATCAAGCCCCTCTTCCCTCTTGCTCACTAACCCCAAACTCCTGTCAATGGTTTCCAGCTGGCCGTGGTGTGGTGGCTCTCCTGGGAGAGGAGGAGCACTCAGCTGGCTCCAGGCTCTGACTCGTACACCATCCAGAAACATTGCTCAACCCCAGTTTACACCCCTCTTCTCCCCTGTCCCAACCCCACACCCTCTTTATTTGTTTAATTTGTGGAAAAACCCATAAACATTTGCACACGATTTGTAGAAAGCGGATGATGGAAGTGTGCAAGCAGGAGGGCTTTGTACTGTATGCATGTTTGTATTTGTAGTCCAAATTTCACATGCTGGTTAAGTCCAATGTCTATAAAGATAAGCTGAGGTTATGAGGTAAAAAGACAAGAGCATGTGTTGGTGTGAAGCTGTTTGGTCCCCTACCTGTGTTGGGCGACACGTAAGTGGCTGCGACTGATGGAAATCTGTTGTGATGTACTTAAGGAGACTAATTTTATGCCTTTCATGTTATCTTGATGAGTGCAGCACTTTGGTCTGGTGGTGAGGAACTAAATATAGGTGAGATCAGTTCAACAGCAAAGCACTGCTTACGTCACCCAGGGTAAATACATCTCTTTTTGGCAACAGTTGTGTATTCTAAACCAAGCTTTTTCCTGAACATTCAGCAGAAAAATCAAAGAGTTTTGGCTTTGGTCATGGCTGTAGGTGGGCTGGATTTAGGATTTGGTTGTTTAAAGGACAGAGTAGATAAAACCAGAGCACACAGTGTAATAAAAAAGCAGGTTAAAGAACAAACCAAAAACAAACCGAATGTTTAAAGAGAGCAGAACACACATAAGCACACATAAAAGTTAGCATACATTAACACAAAGATACACACGCAGCTTCAGTCTGCCACTCTGTGTGCCTGCTAGTTTTGTAGGACACTGTGTTTACTTTGCAGGAGTGACGGTGATGACAGTCTGTTGTCATCAAGGTCAGGGGTCAAATGGGGAGGGGGAGTGAGTCTGATGGAAGGAAGTAGTGCTTTGTCACTCTTCGTGTCTGGTCGAAAGACTGAGTGTGTTTGGCTTTGCATGAGCAATGTGTGTGTGTAGCAACATGCATGCGTGTCTTTGTGTGTATACCTATTAGTGTGCATGCTCGTGTCTCTTTGCAGCAAGACAGCACAGTGCTGGGAAATGTGTCTGTGTGTGTGTGTTTACATTATGACTGTACCGTGTGACATTGTGCACGCTCACAGATCTAAAACGTCAGCAGTCATGCCTTTGTTAGTTTAGAGCATTATTTTTTAACTGGTGTATGAACACACAATTCACAGAAATCACCACTTCACCAAGAAAGTCCCTTTATTCTTCTTTTATGAAATGAAAGTTCATCTTGTTTTTAGAAGTGAGGAGTTTGATCAAATTTAATAAGTCTATCTTTGATGAGCCAGTAAAAATGAAAAACCTGACTCAATACCAAAAATCCATTTTTGGCAAAGCAAGTTATTTTTATAGCACTTGGGCAACAAGGCAAATACTTTACATTAGACAAAAAGGCATTAACAAAACAGAGGAATCCTATATGAGGCCATTGTTATCAGTTAGCTTAGCTCAGCATACAGCTTGGATGGAGGAAGCCTCTGACCAGAGGTAACAATATCAGCCTAACAGCATTTATTCACGTGTCACATTTCCTTTGTCTTTGCATAGGTTTTTTTTTGGTTTGAGATCATATTTGTGCTTTCTCTCTTGCTTGTTTTTTGTTGTTAAAGGCCTTTGTGCATTTTTGCTTAAACAAATACAATTGTTAAAACGCATTTACTAATAACTTACAGTTTCCTTGCAATTCTAACAACACGTCAATACATGTAAACAAGCTCTAGTCTAAATATTGTCCTCCTCTAAAGTCCATCTGAGTTTCGTGTCTGTGCAAAGATTGTTTCTGAGTGACAGGAGTTCTGTCTCAGACCTCAGACAGGTGTCCAACTGGTTCCTCTGGCCGACTAACCCCGAGCCCCGGGCCTGGCTCTGGTGCTGTAACACTAGAGGTCAAAGGTTAATGGAGCAGAATGGCGCCTTTGAGTCATTCCCCAGGACTCTGGGTGGATTTGGTAAACAGTGAAGCTGTCATTGCAGATTAATACAGAGAGGACATAGAACAGGGCCGAGCACACAGGGGGCTAATGGCTCCCAACTCAGCCATGAAAGTGCCTGTCTTCCTCATTCTCCTCTCTCCCTCATCCCCACAGATAAGGCTTAGAAAGGAGGGGGGGTGGGCAGGAGGACAGGAGGATAAGGAAGAAAAGGATATAAACAGGAGTTAAGTTAGAAAAGAGGTACTAACAAGAGAGCAATAATCACAAATGCACTTGAAAATAAAGCATCTAAAAGCTGAGGGACCTTTTAAAGCACCAAGATGTTTTTGTCTCTCCTATTGTGTGGAAGCAGAGCTCTGCCCTCAGGTCATTCACTGGTTAAAGTTGTAAGAGCACAACCCCAACCGCCACCTCTCCTCAGTGGGGGATCTTTGGGGAGTTTTTTTTTTTTTTGAGGCGTATGCAAGCCTTAACACTATGGTGTATCTGTCTTTGAATCTTAGATGCAAGGGGGTGGCCCCCATCACTTTGTATGCAGCAATATCAAGACAGGATATTGTGTTTCATGTAACTGCAGTGCTCTAGATTGTGGTTACACTCTCACCACAAGTTATGCTATAAAGGGGGAGGAATAGAGAGATATAAATCCCTCTGGGGGTCTTACCTATAATGCTGGTCTTTAATTACATCATGTACTTTTAATATCTGCTGGGGTTTTTTCAGAGATGTGCAATTGTGGAAAATGTTTGTGATATTGAATTTGTGATTTTTGGTGGTTTAATTTCCTTTTTGTTTTATTAATTAATCTTTGACAAATAAACCTTTTGAATTTGTGCCACTATACATCTCAACATGCCATCACATACAAACAGTAAAAACTGGTCACATTTTTTCAGTTTCAGGTTCCATGTTTGGCCAAAAAGCAATGGGATGTTAAAATTACTGTAGTAAATGACTACAGTAAATGAATGTGGCTATGGATGGCTGGGCAAACATCATAAACATCACAACTTTGTCACAAGACTCTGGAGTCTGGCGATCATATCCTGCCTCAAACATTTCTAAAGGTTTTACACTAATACTTGAACACACACTAGAAGATTTAAGACAATTCATGGTATTGCTCATATTATATATTTCATGTAATGTTGGAGTTGAACTTATATAACTCTCTCTGATCATTTGCAAATGGCAGTGTACAAAATATTCAGCCAGCAGCTTCTCAGACAGTTTTATAAACAGTGCTGGCCACTGTTTCTACTGGTTAAAATAGTGAGCTGGTGCTCTTCATAGGCTACAGCGAGGCTGGCAAAGATTGTTTTTTTTAAGGCGATGCTCCACTCTGTAGCACCACTGTATAATTGCAAGTGTTTCTGTAATTTCAGAAATTCAGCAGAATGATGCATCTTTATTTTAGCAGATCCTGTCATGTGTATCTCAGAAGCTGTTTTAATTAATTTTCAAACATATCTAAAATAAGGTGCCTCAGATTAAGGTCAGTTGCCATCAGCAGTTTTACCTTTTTCAATTCCTGTTGAGGGTAGTGTTTGGGACACTATCACCAATGTCATCAGTGTTATATGAATATATGATGTATCATACAAAACAGAGAAAACATCAGAAGAATCTTTTAATATAATGCACTTAAGTATGACTCCAACATCCACTGTGACCTCAGTATTAAATATATGGTTGAGTTATCACCTTTCTGACAGTTTCAACTAAAACAGACAAATTTTAACTTTGTAAAAGTAGAATTCACAGCAGAGCTGCTGTATTTGATTGTATTATATTTTATACATGGACTTAATAAAGTAGCCAGTGTGTGTACGTGTGTGCTTGCATGAATGTGTGTGTGTTGAAATACATGTGGCCTGAAACAACTGTACTTTAACTGTACACAGTCCCACTCATTCCTCCAATTACCCATGATGCCCCCTCCCAGCTCTGTTGTCAGTTGGTCTGCAGGGGGGTCCCAGGCATTGGAAAGGGGGTTTTAGTCAGAACATAGTCCGTGCAGTACTCTATTGTACAATCCTCACAATGGGGCCTAGCCTTTGATCTTAGAGGGGTGCACCTCTTCCCCTCCCCTTTCTCTCTGTCATCCCTCTTTGTCCTCTTCTTCTCTTTCTAGAACTTTTTCGCTGTAGTAGCTTTGACCCACCACGTACCGCCAAGAGGGCTGAGAGGAGAGAGAGGAAATGAAACATTGATTGAAATAAATGAAAATGTTATGAAGTGAAGAGAGGGCTGTACTAATACAACAGCAAACAGGGGAAACAGAATTCAGTTGTTATATTCCTCTTGTCCTTTCTTATTAAAAGGCCTGGGGATGTATTGAGATGGGTCTTTGACATATTGTTTGTGGTGTATTGTTCAACCCACTCGTCTCTTCGCTGACATAGAGCAGGTGTTCGTAGAGGGAGACTTGAACTGGGAGTGTGGAGACTGTGGGATGTGAGGGCTTGGTTTCCTATGAGGGCTGAAGGAAGGGAGTTTCGGGGGGTGGTGCACG
>OMLM01011531.1:26467-47621 GCA_900302695.1 Helostoma temminkii | reverse complement strand
GGGGGTGGTGCACGGGGGACAGTAAAAGCCCAAACATCCCCTGATGGAGTCTGTCAGGTCAATATTTTCTGTACTTTGAAATTGTGCTGCTAATTCTGCTGAACCAATTCAACCATGCTCCCCTTCTGGCTTTAGCCACTGCAGTGCCCCATCATGTCCTCTGTGCTTTGCTTTGGAAAACAGAGCTTAGCCCCCCCTCCAACCCTCCTTCCCAATAGCCCAATGCTCCAGTGAGCGTCTATAGAACCCTGGATCTGCACAGCGTTGCATTGTCTCCCTTCCCTGGCTTTCTGCCAAGTACCGGGCCAGCTTTGGAAAAGTTGTACTTCACCAGAGCCTAATCTTTTCTTTGCTCCGCTCCGTTTCTCGCTCCCCCTCCCTCCTCCATTCTTTCTTTTCTTTTCTCTGCTTGGCTATTTTCTTTATGCCAAAAAGCCTGCGAGTATTTACCAATGCACTGGCATTGAGGGTTATTGTGTTCAGGGCTGGATGGAGTGCAAAAGGCGGAGTGGAGGGGTGCTGCTGAGGCTGCTGAATAAACAGGGAACAGTGCAAATTGTACAGCAGGGATCTGAGCTGTGGTCAGCACAGTCTCTGTCTCACCCACATAAATCAAAAGTTATCTTGTGATGTACCTATAGTGGCATTTAATCATACAGATAATTGTGGTTTCCTTTACCCAGGGTTTGAAGTCTTCATACTTTTAAAATTGCCATTGACCCAGTGTATAGCGCAGAAACGTTCATAACATCATCCTTTTCCAAGATCATATCTTTTCTACTTTGGGAATTCCCCAGACCTTTCTGTGATTTTTAGCAGAACTGCTCTGCTGAAAAATGTTCCCTGTTACAGTGGTTACCTTTTCTAGGTAGGTTCTGTTTAAACATACGTAGACATACACAGCAATTTGTGCCCTGTGTCTTGTGACAGCTGTCTTGGCCTACATTCATTTTCCCATGTTCACCACTGTCCATTACATATTAAAACAACCAAGTGGATTCAAAGCTGAAGCTGATCACCATATTTAATTGCATAAGCACTTTTTTTTGCATTCTACTGACCCATTTAGCAGGGGCATTGGTTTTTGAAAAAGAAAGTGGAAAACTCACAGACAGACATTTAAAAACCTGAGCAATTAATGCTTGACACCACAAGAGGTACTGTTTTCTAATTTGAACGCACTGTTCAAAAGTTAGTTTTCACTCCCCATCTTAGTCATTCATTAACTTACACTACTTCTTTTTCATTCTCTCTCTGGGACATGATAGGACTTGTGTTTTCTGAGGGTGGCTCAGATGAGTGGGCTCAACTCCCTCACACTATCCCTGCACTCCTCCACCCTAACATTGATCCCCCTCAGCTAACTCACAGTATCACCTATTCCAGCAGCACCCACACCCTTGGGGGTGTCGCTGGGAGTGGGGAGAATCCAATTTCGACAGCACTCTACATCCCAGACGTAAACATGGGTGACAAATGGGCCATGATATCAGGTATCAGGTGTCGGCGTGGAAGATTTATAAGGTAACAAGACAATGGGAGGCAGACACAAAAAGCCTCTATCTACCATCAGCACTGAAAGAACTACTTCTCCAAAACAACAAAACCCATTTTGGTTTTAGCAGCCATGGAGACAATAATTTCCCCTTTAATCCTCTGAGTTTTCTCATCCATGTTGCACAGATTACTAGGACTAGGAGAACGTGTTTTGGTGTTCAGATGGAAGACGCCACTCACGCACAAGAGGACTTGTTGTTGTTGTGAAATGAAGGAAGTCACCACTTATGAAAAGGGAAGTTCGAGGTCAGGTAGAGACTGGTCACAGATGGATGGAGGAGGCAGTTGTCCGTGTCATCCTGTTTCACAATCAGCAGCTGGTCAACTTACAATAGTTATAGTCTTGGAAGGAAACTCCTCACATCAATGTGTATTAAATCAGCTCTAAGGATTTGCAAGATTTCAAAACACACAACTTGTTTTTGTTTTGTTTGTGAATCTTTAATAATGCACAGTATGATCGGTCTGCGTAGGAGGAGGCATGTGGAGGGAAAAGTTGAAGCAGCAGATGTCAGAGATGAAATCAGTCAAGGAGTGTAAAAGAAACTAATTTAACACTCGCAGTTTGGAAGCTATGAACTGCTGTGATTTACCAGCAGTGTGTACAGAGCCAAAATAATAAAATATAGCTGTTATCTACATGCATCTGGTTCACTGTCACTCCCTTTTGGTGTGGATTTCAACACAAAAGGGCCTTTCATATCATCGCACTTGCCAATATATTTGGGCTACACTGTGATAAAATGTGCATATATAAAATACTAGTTTTATTATGGCATTTTGACTTACTAATACTTTAAAATCAAAAGGGGATCCTTGTTGTGGTTCTGGTGAACAGACTCAGAAATCTTACCCTTAGCCACTCACAAGAATCCTCTCACCATCTATCAGGCTTCAATGTGATGACAGTCGAAAGAGGAGATGAGTGAGTGTGTTTAGGAGCAAGAAGGGGGCATGAGAGCAACATGGTTTCTCAGAATGCTGTTTCTGACACATGAAAATGTGCATGCGGTGCCCAAGGCACACACTCCCGTCCATGTTCAGGAGGCCCAATCGACCACCATCTCCTCCTACGCAGTCTTCCTCAGAGGACGTGAAACTGGAGACGCAGTCAGCAGGAGTGAACCTCCACCCTGTCATTCCCACTCCCTGTCCTTTGTCTCCTCACAATGTGGAGCGTTACAGTGAGCTCTGACACCAGCAGATTCCTCGCACAGCTCCTCGGGGAAAGACTTAAGCTTTTGGAGCTGCGAGCGTGTGTGACTGTTTGTAACTAAATAGCTAACTCAGACTCACCATGACACAATTTCCCCACAAGCGCTCTTAATAAAAAAGAGCGTTAATAGAACGTTAAACAAAAAAAAACTGTTAACCGCTTTATAGTATTTGTATAAGAACTATTGTAAAACTAAAACTATTGTATTTTATCAGTCGCATTTGTAGCATTGAATCGATAGAATTAATCTCACAGCTTCAGAGCATTTTAATGACCTGTAGCTTATTGTTTTGGGTTAATGGCCTTCAACTTTACTGTTTTTGTTCACTCTTAGACCTCTCATCTTTGTGGTGGTGGCTGTGGTTCAGAGGCTAAAACAGGATGCCCACCCGATGGTTCAGTTCCTGGCTCCTCTGGTCCACATGTTGGGCCCTCAAATAAGTTTTCATTTACCTCTGTTTCTGGAGCAGTGACAGAAATCCTCAAGGCGTACACTGGCAAGAAAAACACCAAGACATTTCTGTAGTTTGCACTGAAATGTAAAAAGAAAATAAATACCAAAACACATGTTCCTCATTCCTCTGTAAAGATTTAATCAGCAGGCCAACCATTAAGACTTCAAAGATTGCATTTTACAAAACAGTTACCTACAAATGTCCTACTTTGTTCCAGAAATTCGAGTGGTTATACATGCCCAGGTGTTAAAACATCTTTAAATAAAGTCATGTCCAGTCAACCAAGAATTTGAGGTTATCTCTGGCTCTTCCTACAAAGTAGTGAGAATGGAAAGGACGGTCTCTACAAGATATAGCCAAATAAATTTTAAAAAAGTTTAAATGGTCATTATAGTCTCCAGACACATTGGATCCAACACAGTAGAGGGTCCAAGATCTGTCCAAGCACACATCTACTCTTATTAGTGTGAATAAAGCAAATAAAAGCAGTGTGCATAGACACTGTGTGTAGGAGACCCAGGTTATCTGGCCTCATGGTCAGAGTTGCCAAAAAAAACCCTACTAGGTCTAGCAAAGCAGAGGTTACAGTGGATGCAGAGCTCATGAAAAGATGATAGATGTCTGTCTAACACCATCAGTGTAGCATGGAGGTGGAAACATGATGATCTGGAGATGCATTGTGTACAAGGCATCCTCAATCAACACTCCATACTGGGGACTCATGTCAGTCCTTCTGGGCAAAAAACTGACAGGGGATAACTTATTTTTGCAGCATTAGAATTATTTGGAGAAGAAAGTATCTGCTGAAATACACTTTCTAAGGCTTGGCCAGCTCAATCATCAGATATAAACCTCACTGAACTGGTGTGGGAGCATTTGGACCAAAGAGTTCAGGAACACTGCCCAACTAGCTCAGCAGACCTTTAGGGAGTGCTGTAGGAGGCCTGGAAGGAAATTCCACCTGGATATCTGTAAAAACTGATCAGTAGAAGGTCACAGACAGTTATTGTTGCAATTATCTGAGTGAATAAAACCAATAAAAGAAAATGAAAATACAGTGTGTAGGTGTTTGCAGACTTTTTCTAGTCAGTGTATATGTGAATATTTGGGCAAATAAAACCAAAAGCATCCTAATGGCTCGATTCCACAGGGAGTAACTGAAAAAATGTAGTTTTCTGCCATTTGCGTGGACTGAAAAAAAGTTATCTTAAGCCATAGGATATAAATTATAGTACAACCCTACAATTAGGTGCAGACTGATTCTGTTTATATTTCATTATTTATTGCACAGCATCATCAGTCTTATCAGTCTTATCACTACACTTCAGTCACAGCCACACAACAACATTTTTCCACTGCGGTTTAAAAGTGGATTCGCACCAAATTAAGTTCCATAAGTTCCTATAGTGGGTGGAGTTTTCCCAGAGGGAGGTTGGCGCAAGGCTCCGATTGGCTGATGGAGACAGTTGAGTTGAGTGACAGGCTGTCAGAGGGGATCCATTGAGGGACAATGTGCCACCAGAGAGCCTTGGAGGTCATGCTGCTAACAACAGTTCCACTGGTGAAGTTAGTTTTCTCTTCCATGTGTGCCAGTCATTATCAGAGCTTGTGCCCCCACTGTCCCAAACCAGCCTGTCTCTGTATACAACTATGTGTGTGTGTGTGTGTGTGTTTTACCAAAAAAATCTTCATATCTTCTATTGACCCTGTTTTGCCAGAACTGGAGCACATACAATTGGGAATACGAATCAGGTTGACCTGAACTGATTGGGGATCGCCTGTGTTTTGTTTGGCAAGAAGGGCAGGAGGAATGGCAAAATGAATGTTCATGTCTATTTTATCTGGACAATAACTATCACTTGCTGCGGTTCTGCTCCAGCTTTCCCAAGCTTGTACTAACCACGACCAGCATCGTTTTAGCTATTTTCATCTGTCTGCACTCCAAACTTTTACATAATCAGTTTTGCAAAAGGACATGCATCTTGAAAACACTACACAGACATGGAATATTTCCAGGAATGTAACTACCCTTAGGGTGATGTCAACAGGGCCAAATTTTTTGGAGAACAGCAAAGTAAGTAGAAACAGTGGATGTCCTGTGGAGGAACAGACAAGCAAAGATGCATAGCTTGGAGACAGAGGAGTGTTATTTTGAGCAGAAACCAGATAGACACAGGCCTTTTTTGTTGGAGATGAGATAGTGACTGACGCTGCATGAATTGGTGGAGATAGTGTGTGGATTTGTGTGTGTACTTCTGTGTATGTACATGCAAGAACGCTTGCGTGTAAGCGCTACGAGTGCAGATGACAGTGTTAGCATGCATATCCGTGCATGTGCGTGGGTTCAATTGCATGTGTATGTGTCCATTTTGGTATGTGTGCTGATCAGACATGACCTTTTCTTGGGAGAAGAAAGCCGCACACTGTCCTCCTGCCTTCCTGGCTTTATAGTCTTGCAGAGTCCGGTCTGAAACCAGGCCTGCATTGCTGAAGCTGTGTGTCTCTGAAGCCCTGCATTTTTCCCAGCTGTTTGTTCAGCTGGCCCACCAGCAGGGACACTAGGGACTCAAAACCCCCCTCTCAGGCCCAGTTGGACACCACCACCAATGCACCCACCCAGGTCACCAACCTCCTGACCCATCGCCCTCGCCTGGGGGTTATTTGCTCCGAGGTCATCGTTTAAGAAGAGTGTTTTGTTCGGTCCTCATTTGGTCCACAGTCTCCACTTAGACGCTTATCATCAGTGCCATTGATCTGCTCCAAATGAGCTGATTAGGGGGCCTGCAGTTTGTCCTACGAGTCGACCCGCCTAAGCTGGGCTGAGCTGGGCTGAACTCAGCGGGATGAGGAGGAGATTACTTGGACGATGGACAGGGGTCAGAGTGCACCCAGACCAAACACAGTTGTGTATTGACACTCCAAGATGCAACATGAAATTAGTGATTGAAGACTATTGGATCAAGCCCATTAGATTGTGTTTATGTCAGTTCCAACCCGTGCACTCAGCTCCCGTCTCTAACAGCAATCTCTTTGATTTTCCTGTTTTAGCCATAAAGGTTACATTAGGTTTCAGTGAGTGTGGGGATTGATTTGAATTTTAGCAGCAGGGACATGTTGCTACTGATATCAATGTGCTGCTTAATTGCATCTTAGAGACTTTATTTCTCTGCTAAATGCAGCAGACACCACAAACATGTAGCATCGGTGTTGAAGGATAATTTGAAATCTGCATTAAAAGTTACAAACATCACTGAAAATAAATTATGTACAGGGTATAACAGTTAATTGAAGCTGCTAAATTTGCTGCTGTTTCAACATTACTCGTAAATTTAACATGATTTTATCACTGTAATAGGCAATACTACACAAATGTCACAGTCATAATCCTAACCACCAAAGAATACCCAAGATGGTAGAGGTGCAATGTGTCAGGTGAATTGTTAAACGAGTTTCCTCCTCCTCCTCCTCTTGGTTCAGTTTCTTGTCACACAGCAACAAAGCAAACCAAAATGCATCAGCAAAAACCACGTGAGAATGTTTTCTCCACTCTTTGGTTAGATGTGTGAAGTAAACACAGGATAATAGCCTGTCTGCCAAAATTTCAACACTACGGCAAAACTGTTGCCGTAGTGTTGACAAGGACCATTTCCTTAAAAAATGTCTTGGAACAGTAATGGAACAAGTTTCTGTCTTGGAACAGTAATTTTAAATATATTTTCTCAAGTTTGATTCAACCACGCTGCAGATCTACAGAATCTCAGGTCGCCTAACAAACCGGCACCCTTGATGCATTCAGAGCTGTCTGTGTGCATGCAATAGTGTGTGCATTAAAGCGTCAATGTGCATTAACATTTGCAGCTAAGGGGCCTTATAATTACAGTCTTGGTGTAACCTAAAACTCCCACCATTCCCTGTATAAACTGAAAGTCCTCCCTCTTTCAAGTCAGGGATTAAGAACAAGGCACTGCTGAATGAGCTGCACATTACTCTGAGACATCCTTAACACCTGTCAAGGGAGACATCAATAATATTAGAGGATTGGGGTTTGTCTAAGACCCTGAGATAAGAAGAGGGGGTAGTTAATGACAGACAAAGAGGGGTTACCTACAATTACTCACATAATTTGTCCTGGAAGAATAAACAGAAAGCAGTGATTTGAAATAATGAAGAGTATCGTATCAGTGTAATGTGGACACGCTGTGGACATGCGTGGTTAGAGCCTCTTTTCAAATATTGTATCTGATGTGAAATGCGCCTGGGAGCTACAATGAGGCCTTTGTTTTCTTACTTGTTTACTGCATGCTGGTATTTTCCACAATTTGAGTTGGTTTATGGTGTGAAAACATTTCTTCCATTGGCAAAGTGAAACTGCAAAATTTGTTGGGCGGATGTTGTCTAATTTGCCAGTGCAAATGAAACTGCCTTCCTCTGCCAAAGCTGTTTTTTTTTAAGCTCTGCCTCTGTGCTATGCTATGTCACAGGTCAGAGTTTATAGGGTTAGGGTGCATGCTGTGTCCTCATTAGAGGTCTGGAAGTACTCAGTGACCAGACGTTCTCGTCCTCCTCTTTCTTTTCAAAACTATCTGTCCATTTGTGATAAACAGCTTGATCAGAAGAGAGGTCTTAGCAGTGTCAGCACAGATCTGTGTGACATGATCCACCAGTGAGATTCTCTCTGCAGTAAACAACACTCATTCACTTAAAATCTCTGCACCAACAAAAAGACTTAATTCGTGACGTGAGTTATGAGTTTCACTTTTGAAAATATTTTGTGCCTTTTGATAAACATTTCAATGATACACTGCTTACATTATTGAAGAGAGATAGTGATGACACAGCCGTTTTTAAGCTCTGACATCAAAACACTGCAGCCAGCTGAATGTCCATCTACACATTTAAACTCTAATTTAAACTTAGATAAAAACATTTTAACCACATATTGTGTGAAGATTTACAGATTTGTGGAATCTGTTCTCCTTTTGAAGCAGAAATATTTGCTTTTCCTCCATGTGTTCATTATGCTTGCAGTGTTGCAACAGTTATATCAGTTTGCAGAAGGAATGGAAAATAATTACTGCAAACAAAATAACTCTTCAGCTAAACTATGTCACTGCAACCAAGGGTAAAAATTTCAACAGCAGACAAGACAAAAACTTTCTGTTATGTACTAAGCAATGCTGAAAACATAACCGATTTATAGTTTAGACACTGAAACAAGTGAATCTTAACACTGAGGGCTTATATGTTTTGTAAGTAAATGTATTATCATCTTGAAATCTTTTAAGGTTCCCACAAGAAGTTTGATTTAATATTGCATTCACACAGTGTCAGCAAACCTGTTAGCATTAGCTTAGTGCTAAGGCCTAAGTTAGCTACTTCAGTTGTATTGGATTTAGCACTTCATCACCAGCTGACACCACAAAAAATCTATCTGAATGCACTGAATTAGTTCTAATATTGGATTTTCATTTTGATGTAACTGGTAACTTGGTGGGGCGGCACGGTGGTGCAGTGGTTAGCACTGTCACCTCACAGCAAGAAGGTCCTGGGTTCGTTTAGTCTCCCCGTGTTTGCGTGGGTTCTCTTCAGGCACTCCGGCTTCCTCCCACAGTCCAAATACATACAGTCAGGTTAACTTGGGACTCTAAAATGCCCATAGGTGAGAGAATGAATGGTTGTTTGTTTATTTGTGGCCCTGCGATAGACTGGCGACCTGTCCAGGGTGTACCCTGCTTCTTGCCTGTATGACAGCTGGGATAGGCTCCAGCACAACCGTGACCCCGTACGGACTAAGTGGTTCATAAAATGGATGGATGGTAACTTGGTACATTTTCAGCTATTCTGCCAACAGTTTGCTGATGTGTCTGTGCTTTCCATCAACTGGAGATATTGCTCTCAGGAACTAATGATTTTTTCTGACGTGGAATTACAATTTGGAGGTTTAATGATAATATTTTTCTACTGGCTGCTCATGATTACGATTGAACATAAATGTGCTACTAGCGGGTGCCATTACCTTAGCAAGAAAATCTTATTACTGCCAAAAGCTTAATTCACCTTTATTATTTACACATTTCTCTAATCTTAGATTTTTCCTGACACTTTAAATACCTTTGATACTCAGACTTCAGTTATTTCAGTCCACCTCATAATAATTAATAGAGTTAATAATTAATTTATGAATTTCTATTCCATTTCTGTCTGAAAGGCACTCACACATTTCTATTCATAGTACAGTTGGGGATTGTGCGCAGACACGTTTGATTCAAGCACTCTGCAAAATGTGATGTGAACTCTGGACAGTAGAAACTGCAAGAAGAAGAGCTTCTTTGTTGTATTTGTCTGAACAATGTAAAAAGGTGAAAAACATAAAACAACATGTGTAACAAATCAGTAGGGAGGTTGAAATAAACAGTCCATATTTGAGATGTATGAAACAAGCAGCTAGTTTGCCTGTCTGGCACAGGTACTGCACTAAAGGCATGGACTTAAAGTTTGGGCAGGACTGTAGATGAATGGGTCATAAAAGGTCAAATAATGTTGGGAAGCACTGCATTAATTAAGAACATTTCAAAAAGCAAAGAAGCACTTTGGAAGGAAAGTCAGACATTGTAACTGCAGTTTGGTCACATTTGGCAAAAAAGGTAAAATGCCAGCACACATTTATTCAGAAAGATAACATTCTGCCCCAAGTTGGATCTTTGCCGTGTCAAACTGCTTTTTGTAATTAGCTTTTAGCATTTTCATTTTGAGTCAGTGTACAGGCATGACTTTCTTCATTGACGTTGCTTTAAGAATAGCACCACACCAATGTGTGTATCTGTAATTACAAATCTTCAGTTGAGGTCAAACAATAAACAACTGTGTTCTTCAGATCCTGAGTGAATAGAGAAATGTTGAAAACAGCTGCTATGGAGGTAAGATCAAACACAGATAATACTGCACTTTCTGTCAGAGCAAACCCATTAAATACAAACTTTTTTCTCTTGCCTGTTTTAGAGTGACTTGATGAAACATTATTGTTCTTATCATGTGGCTCCCACTATAAACCTACACGGTTTTGGATCTGAAGTTCAGGAAACCGAGGCCTATAGAGGTACACCAAACTGGGTCCAAACTAGACTAAACAACCTAGATTGGATTGGATGCTTGGCCAAACCAGACCAGATGCAGCACATGTGAGGGGACTGTCCCTCTTCCCCCCCAAGATTTTTATCAGAACAATGACATCACTGTAGTTTTGTCTTGACTGTGACATTACCAAATCTGTGGTGAGGGTTGTGGACACAGAGCAGAGGAGTGATGAAGAGAATGCTGCACAGAGAGTGGGAGAAAGAGAGTGAAAGATAGAGAAAGAAAGAAAGAAGGATGCATTGACAGAGACAGCAGCAGTGTCAGATAGAGAGAGAGGGAATAAGAGAGAGAGCCTCGAGTTGCGGCTTGGCTGAACTCACCGTGAACCTTGGCAGATTTATTTTCCTCAGAGCCTGTTGCTCACTCAAAAAGGACCACGCTTGCGTGCCTCTCCCTGGGCTGCTGTGAAGCTCGGCTGAGGGAACTGAAGATGGGATAAATGGGCTGAAGGGACAGGATGAAGTCTTCTTGTTGGTTAGAGAGGTGACACAGAGCAGCCGAGGAAAGAGGGTTTCACATGGAGTTGACTTTCTAGTTCATTATTTGCTGTTTAATAGTCTGTCCTTCAGTTTCATGTGCCCTGATGGAGCATTCCAGCTTGTCATCCTAATTAGAAACACTCCCTCCATTAACTGGGGTGTTTCATATTAAACCCCGTCATTCTCATTGACAGAGCTGGTGTGAGCTGATGGATCCCTGCTCCCACAGCTTGCTCTTTGCATCCTCTGTGGTGAAATATGTGTTTTCTGTTTTCTCACCATGAACATTATGTAATTTTTTTTGACACAGTCTTGTTTATAGAAACAGTAACATAATGTTCTGTATGCACAAACATAGACTTGTATACAAATGCAGGTGCTTCTAGCAGGCTTCCATCACAGAGGCAGAGTTTAGTGCTATGTTTGATGAACTTTTGCATTTTATTGTCTTTTTATATTTTTAATGCCTTTTATTTAGCCAAGCAGAGATGATGTGACACCGTGCTGAAGTACTGCTAGTACTAGACTAGAGAAATTCATTATAGGATGAAATAATAATCATTTCTTTACAAACAAATGCCTGTTTCTTTAAACTTACATTCTTTTGACAGCTAACTAATAACGTGTTCACATTTTTCTAGGGAACAGTAAATAATTATGTTATCATAAGTCAGACCACAATCTTTCCTTAACCTTAACCAAGTGCTGTGAAAGCCTAATCTGGTTTGGGATCATTTCAGTGATATGTTCACTATTAATGTATCACTGTTTATGATAACAGTTACAGATAACAGCAAATCATGCTTACTACCAATTCACCCCAGTGGATGACTAAGCACACAACAGTTTACTTATTCTTTAAGAACTAGCCTCTACAATAGGTTGTATTAGAAAGTTACAACAATTGCATGACGCAGTTACTAAATCTTACATTGGAAAGGTGTGGTGGGACAGAGTTTCTAATTAAATACACAGCCTATAGAGAGATAATAGAGACGTGTTTTCTCTTTGACATGTTTCCGCTTTTCTGTTAATCAGCATCAAGTAAACCAAATTAAATAAGACCATGATCCCGTGCTATAAAAAAGAAAAGGAATAAAATTGTGTGTGAATACTTTTCGAGTCAGTGTGTGCTGGAAATGCTAATGTGTATTGGGACACAAAAGACAGGAGCAAACCAGAGGGAAAGCAATTTTGGCCCGGATGTTTTATAAGCAATGCTCAAAAGAATGATTAGGTGTCATCTTTCTAAGCTGGTTTTCAGTTCTTATAATCCATACATGGATTTGCCACCCATGCATTTTGTTTTTAACCAGAAAACCTAATTTAGGACAAAGTGAAGGTTACTGGAAATATGTTGTGATAGCCACTTTTAAAAGAGACACAAGCGAACAAAGGCAACCACACAATCAAACTATTTCAAAATTGCCACCAAAACACACATTAGAGGAAGTCACATTAACAATTGAAAGCCTGTAATTTCTTGTGAAAATAAATCACTTTGTTTTTTCAAGAGAGACATTTTCCATCAACGTCAACACAGTCTGTCTTTTTGGAGTCAGTTTTTAGTGGCCATTAGAGGAACTGTGGCTCAGAGTACTTTGACAGTGGCTAGCCTTTTAAACAAATACTAAACTAAAAGACAGTTTATATACTTTTTTTTCCTGCTTTTATTCCCATTGTACCTCATGCACTGTAATTAAAGAAGATAATACTGCTCACGCTGAAGCCCATTGGGGAAGAAAGGAATTAACAAGCTAGTCCTGCATCTCTGAGTCAACTCTCTGTGAACTGCCTGTGGAACCAGGGGTCAGTGACTCTGGGTTTCATATCGTTTTTCCCTTCCACTTCTCTGCTGTTTTTGCTGGGGGTGAGTTTCAGAGGGCTGGGAAGGCAGGAAGGCTCATGGCTCCTGATCCCAGAGCTCATTCTGTCTGACATGTAACATTCAACACGCCTGCAGGAGCAGCCCAGCTGTGACCCAGAGAATGAAGAGGTGTGAGGGCATAAGGCCAGACGAGAGATAAGTGTAAAGCATTAAACTTCAGTAGTGTTTACTTGACCATGTTTTGGATTTTACAAATAAAGGAACTTGGGAAGACAATGGTAATCTTGTGAGAACTCAAGAGTTTATTTTTCTTCCTCTAAGTGAGCAAATTCTGTCTTCCTTCTTCTGTCAGAACATTGAGTAGTAAAGTAGAGGAACATTTGTACAAAATTGCAAAGTGTATGGTTTTACTTCTCCAAAAGAAAAGTGTTTTGCTCATAGCAACACTTTAATATGCTGAATCAGATGAATTAGTGATGATATGTAACGTTTTTGTTTTTCAGTATATGGTGTGAAATCAGAAAACAGAGAAGTTGGATACAGTTGGAAGCAGCAGGACCAAGCTAGAGAGAGAAAAAGAGGACATGACCACCATTTGTACACTTTTCTGGTGCACATGTTTTCTCTTCTTCCTTCTCTTCTTAGAAGCCTGCATCTTTTAATGAACACTGACACCAGTTTAAGCTTCATGTATGCATTTACAAATGAAATTGTTTACACATCGAGCACATAGAACAAAAATAGCATTTGGCTTAATTTACTCTCCACCAAATCCTAAAGGAAAAATCCGGGTAATCAGCTGCTGTATTCTTCTCTAAGTTGACCAGTGAGATGTTAATGTTGTCTGTGTGTTGTTTGATGTTGCCTGGATGGTACATTAAGTGGGTTTTAGTGCTTAAATTTAGTCAGAAACATGTCAAGGAACTGACAATTTATGGTAAATGTTTATAAAGTTTGATTTAGTGGAAAAAGTTGATGTAATTCTCAATGAATCACAAAACACAAAACCTGTAATATACAGTGTCACTGTGTTATTGGAACTGGAGGTGCAGAAAACTGAGATGCAGAGAATATAGTCATACGGCACTATAGATTCTGATTTATTTTTTTTTACATTTTACAATGTTGATTCTTTTTATCACCTATGTGTCAATATGTGTCAATATGTCAATTACTGATTAAACTAGTGACATTATTTGTTTTGTGTATAGACAGCATTTCCTCTGTCAATAATCTACCTACTAAACTGACTCACTGAAACTATGCATCACGACTTAAGACGCATGTGGCTGGAAACAAGGTTTATGAGAGATGTGAGAACCAAAACAGCGAAGTTGCATGCTTGAAAACCAAAGCAACTTCCTGAAGGATGTCACCCTTTTCACAATAAATACAGTAATGCAGTTATTGTTATATAAAGGCACAAGCCTTTTGACATATGCTGTAAACAATAAATATGGTACAAATACTTAAAAAATTCAGCTTTTATTTTTATCTATTTGTATTTACACCTAGATCCATTACACAGTGTAGAACAGAGCACTTTTTATTATTAGAAACACATTATAAGTAATCAAAAGTATTGGAACATGTGACTGACATGTGTTTCTTGTTACCCATATGTGTCTTGTAAGTTTGATTGTTCTGACAATAAATACCTCTCAATGACTACTCTTTGTTTTAGCCTCAAGTGAAAACTGTATTTATTAAATGGGTTAAATCAACATGGAAACCATAGAGCTGTGTATTGGGGGGAAAGGGCATGTCATTTTGAATCTAGGAACTAGGAAAAAAAATCAGAAACATTGCACAAATATTAAGTAAAACAAGTTTGGACATACTGAAAAAGAAAGAAATCAGTGGTGCACTAAGCACAGAAAATAATATCTGATGACATAAGCATTGTGAGAGCCATGAACCCTCAAAACAACCATGTTAGAGGTGTACAGAAGCATTTTGCTAATATACAGAGAAATGCATTAATACATCATTCACTGCTATAGATGAGGCAGACAACAACCAAATGAAGCTGCAGTAAAAGTCTGGAAACTAAACATTTGTTGCAGCATTTGCTGATGTTGTTAATTCTGATTAACAACAGTAGCAAATAAATCTGATCCAGTTGTTTTGTTTACTCAAAATCCTCTGATAAAAAGGTGCTTTGTTTTATGTTTGCATCCATGTGTAAGTACCACCACTGAACTTCTGAACATTTATCGTATATTCAACTTCGATTTTCCAATACTTTGGAAAGGGACAACATATATGAACGAATACAGTGCCGGTGCTTGGTTTTACAATGCACATTTGTGAGCTCATATGTAAACAGAGAAGAAGTAGATGGAAGTTGATTTTTCAAGTGACATTTCAATTATAAAGTCATCCAATACCACGTAATTACACTCCTGCAGATTCCCAAAGCCACCAAAACCACGAACATACTTCGCTTACTGTACATTACAAGACACAAACAGTAGCAATCAAAAGCACAGACACACAAAAACCACATTTGTCTGAACGTAAAGACAGTGTAGTATTTCATCTTTTAGGCTGAATCTCTTATCAGAGCTACATGCACCCTGCACATACTCGAGTAGGAGGAGCAGATCAAAGTGAATGTGGTTAGAAAAGAACACCCAGGGACACCCAACTCCACATAAACAAGGGATCTCTTTACCAAAAACAAAGAGGCCTGAGCAGGCTGCCCACATCCAGCGGAACAGGGAGGGGTGAAAGGGGCTTCAGAAAGGGGAGGGGGGATCAGAGAACATGTTACATGGGTGGAAAGGTAGAGCGAAATCATTCATTACTGTAATTACAGCCTGAGCCCACTTACTCTTTCATTCAGTAGGAGGAGAGATTAAACTTGCCCACAGAGGTGTTTAACACATTAACGGAAAAGAACACACATAACACATACTCCAGGGGTTCCTTGATTACTTAGAGTAATGCGAGTAAATGCCAGTAAATGAAATGAGCTAAGAAAGTCCTATGTAAGTGTCTTCATCGGTATTTATTTTCCCTGGCTGCTCTGACTCATGCTGTCCCTCCTCCCTATGCTTTCCTCAGTATACCTCCAAAGCAGAGTAATGTTTGGATGTTTAATGTGTTTAACTGCCAGATAAACATTTCAGGCTTTCTCAGCTTCAATCTGCATGTTTTACTGGATTTCTAAAGGAGTAATTTGACATTTCTGAAAATAATGCTTATTGGTATTCTTGCTGATGCATAATGAGAAGATGAATATACTTCTCATGGATGTTTTAAGCAACATTTTTATATTAAATATGGATACATCACTATGACTCTACAGAGCCTCTTAGTTCAGCATTTTGCTTTTTCTCTCACAGCTCGAGCTTTGTTTTCAGTCACACTTGGTTCTCAGGCAATGTTAGCAACTAATGAGTGAATACTCAGCCCACACATATCTGTGGTGTGTAAATAAGTGCTAACAAGATAAGTATATCATCTCAAAAGTTGATTATATGTCACTATTGTGCACACAGTTTAGTCATAGTTCCTCAGTCCATTTAAGGGGATCAAATGTGACTTGTATCAGTCTTCTCATCTAAGTAAGAGAATAAACAGCCCCAAATCTCTCACCTTTATCACTTTAAAAGTGGTTTTGGGCACTAAACTGGCTCTGCTTATGGAGGATTTTCTGTGATTCACTTTGTGACCACAGCTTTCAGCTTCTTGTCTTTTTATAGTCTCCCTTTATTATGTTTACCTTGCTCTCATCTCAGCACTTCTTAAACACTGGCCTGGGTGTCCCTTTGGGGAAATAAACGTGCTATAGAGAGGAAGGGAAACAGTAGCCTAATGTAATTTGAGGACAACAACAACTACAATGCCTGGAAAGTTCCCCTGCCGGGCCGCATTATGCCGTGGTTTTTGCTGAAGTTGTTTCCAGTCATTCGGGAGACCTACAGGTGTCTGCATCCATGCCAGGAAATAAGCTTTTCCTGTAGCATGAATTCAGGAATGAAACACTGTACAGTAAATACAAAAGAAATACATATGTATTACTGAAGTATTGATGTATATGCAAGTCTAGATATTTGGGGATGTGCGAATTAGCTTTAATGTGCATCATGTGTGGTTTGTACTGTGTATGTGGTCCTTATGTCTGTTTGTGGTAGAGCTAGAGTTAGAGAATGTCGTATGTAACCTTTATATTTGACACGATTTAACCTTGGAGAAAATGTGAACCGCGCTTGTGCGCAGGCAGAAATCACAAAGATTTTAAGAGCACAGGGTTTAAAGTTCTCCTGTAGAGAGAGTAGGTGAATATGTGTGCTCACAAGCAGCGCAGAGACAGGGCACAAGTGGCACCTAGTGGACAGAAGCAATACTGGACCATGCAAATAGTCTTTACATTATTGTTTTGCAACTGTGTATATTGTCCTTAATCTTCTTTATTCTGTCAAGCTCGGCTGCCATGGAGCATACTTTTGTTTTTGTGTGCATTTATTTTTGTGTTGTTGGGTTTTCAAATCCAACATGTGACAGTAGCACAATATGACATAGAACAAAAAACTTGTAATGGGGTTTTCGGACTGTTTTCACACTGTTTTCACACAGGGTTCATAAAGTTACATTTCCAACTTTTAAAGGACATTTAGATTATAGAATTACATGTAATACTGTACCTGCTTCACAATACCTCCCAAATATATAAATGTGATGAATATCAGTTGTTAGTAGCAATTACATGACATACTTCCCAGCAAGATAAAAAATATATTTGCAATTTAACATAATCTGGACCTGCAAAATTGATCAATGGGTTAAGTGATAAAAAATGCAAATGTGTTTTTCCTAAAATTTTGACACAAATGACAGTTTTTATAAATTTCTAAAGCATGTTTGAGTAAAATTCGATGCCTTTCCATGTCCACACAAGGGCCATTTAATTTCCATTTTAAGCAACGCTGATTCACAAAGTCAGATGTAAAAGTCTTTGATTTTACATTTATCTTTACTGTCAGAGATAATAATCACACATAAAAGGTCAGAAACTAAGCAGATACAGTTTCAATACAGAATAAGGCAATTAAAATAGAGTGGTTTTATAGTCCAACATTATTTAAGAGAAACAAACAAGCTACACCAGCAAGCTGATCAGCATCACTGACTGCCAGGTACTTTCATAAAGGAGGATTTTGGCATTAAAATGAGTTACCTTATGTAAGAAGTGCAAATAAGAACATGATTAGACCCTACTGACCCCATTTGTTACATAATGATGCGTTTACACGTGAAGAAAGATGATTGCGATTCCCGAACAACAACAATGCATGTCGACTCTTGATCGCAAAAGTAGCGACACTTATGCTGGGTCATGGGATGAGTCATGGGTTATTGGACTGTACTGTTCTGCACGGTCACAGTGTATAACTGTGTGCCACTCCAACAGATGCTGCTCTGCTCTTGTGATGCTCTCTCATAAATAATAGAAAAGAAATTCTAGATTTGTTCCATCAACACCAGGATGAAGTGAGATGTCCTTGGTGGCCTCCTTTTTCACCAAATTTCCACAAGGATGTCTTTCAATCAGTTCAGCATTACATCACGCGTATATCAAGACTTGCTGTTATGATGTGAAGGCAAACAGCAAACCTACTTTTTTCAAATGAGGCATTTATATTTATTTATAGGCACTCTGTTCATTTCTCTTCCCTTATTCTCCTTTGTTTTTGTTTATGCTGAGATTGTATGTGGTGGTCAGAACATCTGTGGACATCTGTGTGTTTATCTTCCACTGACCTGAAACAGCTCCTATTCCTTTATAGATGTCAAGCCTCCACGCCTTTCTAAACAGAATCCAGCACTGAATGGCTGATTGTATCTACTCCTACATAGTTATGGCTCTGATCTTCTCTCCTTCCACCCACAAAAATGCTGCTCCTGCTACAGCCCATTTGGTTACATACATAGACACACGTGTGCACAGCCTAAATATGAGAAACAAATGTGTGCCCTGTGTAAAGATGGATACACGCAGACACACAAGCATCCGTGTACACATTCAGAACCGTAGTGCAGTCTGTTGGCTCTTTTCTGCTGACCGTACATGTGCAGCCCAGATGTGCGCTGTATTCTGAGGTGCTGCTGTGTGCAGGATGTTTTGCGTTCCCTCTGTGGAACATGTGAGGCGTTCCTGTGGGCCGTCCGTCTGGCCGCATTAGTCTGTGTGTCATGGGGATCTGTTTGCCTCGGCCCCTTGTTGGCTGGCTCCAGGGGTTTGGGCACGTCCGTTAACATGCTAATTCACGGCAGATGTGGAGTGCTGAATCAGGTGGTGAGAGGAAACTCCAGCGCTAGCAGGAGGAAGACACTGGCTGCCCTGTGTGGCAGCCCAGCCCTACATAACAAATCCTAAATAATCTAAACTACACTGCCCCTGCATTGTTGTTGTTGCGTCCGAGGAAATCCTGAAATTAAATTAAAACATAGCACAAACATACACTGGTGTAATGGCAAAGCTGCATGTTCCAAGCTCTTTTCATCATATATTATATTTATTGAGAAGTCATAACCATGCTGACTGTATTCTCCGATGGAGGATTATTTCATTATGAGGGGTATAATATGAAGGGTGTTACCAATTAAAATCCATGATGGCACAGCTCTGTAAGTATATAGTAATGGGAAAAAAGTATTTGAATTTACAGAAGCAACAATTCACTCACAAACCAAATACTGAGTTGTGTCTTTGAATTTTAAACAATTATAAACTCTCTTCTTACACTAGTTTTGATTGATGTGGGAAGTTTAGCCACATTTCAGATGACATAAGTCCCAGTGAGAAAATCAGAGAAGGAGGATGGAGAGGATGAATCTATGTTTATTATTACACTATGTGTAATAATGAAGTTGTAGCACTTTATGTGTTGCAGTTCTGCATCTTGTTTTTGTGGTACTGTGAATAAAATATGTACAATATCAGAATACCAGCTTGTTCTACCATAATGTTTTGCACTTTTACACAAAATCAGTCAGGGAGAGTTATTCCACCTGAGAAAACAGTAGTGCGATATTTTTTGTGGCTCTGGCCTGTCTGTCTGTGGGTATGTAAAGTAAAAATTACCCAGGCGGTGTTAATTGGGCTGTTTTGGCTCAAGCTTAGAGACAGCAAATTTGAAACAGAAATACTGTACTAGTTTTAGATACATGGGCAATTGCCCACATTTTCAGATAAATTATACGCCCACTAAAAGACGAAAGAAAAGAAACGCAACAAGCCTTAAGTTTATGTTGATAAAGGGCCAGAAACTCTCCCAAGTACTGAAATGCTTCATTTAGTCTTAATGGTAGAAACACAAATTATAATCCTAAATTGCATTTGTGGTGATAATCAAGAGGTTATTTGTTCAGCTCTGTGTTTGTACGGTATGTCACTGTTTGCCTACTGCTGGATTACCTTTTGCATTAAATTCTCATTGAGTTTTTGACACTTTCACTACATAGCTTGTCTTTCTTTTGCAGACTCAGCTCAGTCCCTGTGCTCTTCTCCCATATGCGCCACTGACTCCTCAAAATTACTCTGCCTAAAGCTGCTTTCTTTCCCATATTTTTTTCTCCTTAGTGCTATTCTTCCTTTCTTAGTGCTAGTCTTGCCGTTGGGCGCGTCTCCACAGCTGGCCAAGAACATGTTCCAGCCAGACCCAAGCAGTTGTGGCCCTCACACCACCTGCTATAGGGTCGTGGTCATGGAGTGAGCTGGCTCAGGGTGTGTACTGTGTGTGTGTTAATGCACATGAGTGCGTTTCTGTGTATAGGGCAGTAGAGGATGCTTTAACACAAACACACATAACTGACACAGCGTGAGGTTCCATTGTGTCCTAATCAGTATACCAGGAACTGAGTAACTAGTGCGTCCTCCTTCCTTTGCTCCAGTTGACTGAATACAACGAGATACGGACAGCGAGAGATGGAGAGCAGGAATTTCCCTTTGATCAAAGCGTCCGTTATTCAATGGGATGTAGCGTTGCTGGGGGTTTGAGCAGGAGGAAGCTGCTAGGGTTGAGTGCTGGGAGAGAGTGCGCAATTGTCTTGTCCCTTTCTTTTCGGGGATGTTCGCCCCCACCAAGGAGCCGACACTGAGGTTGACCTTATGCCCCCCTTCCCTTATACAAGAAGGACGCTTGCTGTCACGTGTAACTGCTGAACGACCCCACAACCCTGCATCATTAAGATGTGTGGCATTAGCTGGTGGGTTTGGAAGCTTTCATTTGGAGAAGATTAAAGACAGAACTGACACGAAGTGGACAAAGGACAAATTGACAGTGTCAGTGTTGTTATGAAAACATCTGTTGCTGTGAATGTGTGCGTGTGTGTGTGTGCGCGCGTGTGTGTGTGTGTGTGTGTGTGTGTGTGTGTGTGTGTGTGGATGTGTGTGTGTGAGCGAGAGAGAGAGAATGAATGACACAGAGTGAATCATTGTGTACCTCCAGTTGACTGTCTCTCTTCTATTTGGCGC